>JAGKRU010000035.1:0-52752 GCA_022884055.1 Russula griseocarnosa
TGAATGCAATCATAAGATGAGGATAGCAGCAATGTGAGATAACATACCCCTTGTAGCCCCAGGGTATCCCAGACTTTGCCTAAGTTATCCCCTGGTCACATTCTGCCTATCATAACAACATAAGATCAATGCCCACATCGGCAAGTCTAGTCCCCTGAACTCTGTAGTCAATAACCAAGGATATGGAACAAAAAAGATCTTTACTAGTTCAATTAACTTATTCACCTCTTCTTCAAATGCTTGTTGACGTGCCATTACCTCATCTGACATATGACCATGAGCAACCCATCTTTTCACTAACTCCGTATGTGCATAAAGTAGGGCCCATTCAAGAATGAGACTATTGACTAAGTGACCAGTCCTCCGAGCGATTTGCGAAACAGTCAATGATCTGACATACTGTACACATCGAGTTGCCATTGGTACCAGACACCTCCACACTTGGACCCTTTCTTCACTGTCAGAACCGTTTCCTTTTCTTCGTGGCCAAAGGTTTCCATAGTGCTAGTTTTAGAGTTTGTAGGCGATGGCGATGGAGACGGTGAGGTGAGGGCAAGGGCAAGGGCAAGGGTTATATGAGATAGGAAGATTGGACAGATCATTGGGTGGACCAAAGCTGAGCCGCTCAAGTGTGGCGTCCATCACGTTATTGAAACCTATGCCTTTGATAAAGAGGCAGGGGAGATTCTGATATAAGAGGATTGTTTCCAGGTGGTGGGGTGAGTTGAACAGGTGCACCAGACAAAGGATAGTAAAGTTTCTTCGTCAAGGTCCTCCAAACCAGATACCGCATCCAATTGTGGGATCGATGGTTAGTTGGGATTTGTGAAGCCTTTCCCCTCACCAACTGGGTACTTCAGCACCGTGCTTACGAGCCAATATCTCTTTGGTGGGCATGTCGTCCATGTGGATTGTAGTTAATACAGTGTAAACGAAGTGCAAAGGTAAAGGAACTCAACAGATGGCAAATATGAATAGGGAGGAGGTAAAGAGGGAGCTTTAAAACTAGGAAACTTCTCCAGTTAGACAGGTTGGACATGATAAAGGAAGTGTCTTATCTATGAGACACAAAAAGAAGCTTCAGTGAGGGAGTTGGTTGGCGCCACGACAGCAACTGTACAACTGGCCATTCTGTTGGTCACCCACCGTGCAAGTTTGGGGAGCCAATCATGAATTGAATAAAATGGCCTCCTTTTCTTGAGACATAAACTGAGTGAGATGTTGGTTTGAGGACGGCGGAGGTCACGGATTGGATGCTGGCAGGTCTGCCCAACCGATACATACCCCTTTTGCCAGGGATTCCCTAGTAATGACTGTTTTCTTTCGCCATGTGAGATTTACTCATTGCTAAGGATTGATTCTATAGCGTTATCAATCTTTACATGGGCCTTTTCATGGGCTGCCATGCAAAAGCATTCTCCCTCGCTGAAAAAAGGCTCAAATGCAGACCAGACAGTATGAAAGGCGGCAGACGACACAGTGTGTCATTTCTCCCTTCGTTTTTATTGAAAACAAGTTTATCTTTCTATGATAGTTCAAAAGCACTCATATCTACACACTATGTCGCGCTACTGGCAGACTCATGGCGGCAGGATCATCTCCTCAGTAAAGATATTTGCCTAAAAGATTTGATTTCACTCACACTTTAAGAACTCCCAATCCACTCAACAATTTTCCGAGATGCTTCAAAGATGCAGAAATGCTAGACAAGACTGGGATATAACTGGATAGTGGGCCACCATTGTAACTGGCCCACATCTGACACACACGAGAAGTTCAGTTACTGAACGAATGAAGAGAGTTGTCCATGGCTGGCGCATCTGTCTACAGAAGAAGAGGAGGTTGTATGGCAACAACTCACCGTCTCTGACTTGACTGTGCTGTTTATGCCACAGTCGATGAATGGGAGGTAGGGCATTGGTTCCTTACTATATAAAGATGGGCATTGGGAGTGTACAATGGCGAAGTCTGGCTTTAGTGGGTTGCTTGATGAGCTTATGACCTTCACTCAGAGATATCATACTATCGTCATATTCATAAGTAGGTACTTTACTGTACATTATGAACAACAGATGTGATAACGCATCGAGTAAGCAACCCCATCGAGTAAGCAGCCAATCAGCTGTAGTTCACTATTGATATCACAATGGTTCGCAAGCCAAGTGTGCAGCATCATCGCTATTGGGAGGAATGACTAGCAACACATCATAATGAGAAAAATGAGTTTAAAAAGGAGTATGTATGTACCTAGCATCAATCTTAGAGTGAACCTGGGTTGGGTGATCATGTGTCAAAGTTGGCCTAAGTTACTGTAATCAGGATTCAAGACAACCAATTAGCACACAGTGGTGCATAAGACTTATAATGGTTTTCTGAAAAAGCGGGCATCGGCACTTACATGAATAAAGGAAAGTGCAGTGGACGGATAGCGATTGTAGGGTGACATCTGTTGGCTAAAGTGGTTGTACCCTAACTAGATTGGTTTCAGGCCCCACTAATATAATCCTCGAACGTGTTACTGGCCACTGTTCAGTTCGCTTTCTGGCCAGTCCTCACTGCTCAGTTTCCTATTATTCATCTCTTTCATTGTTCCTTTCTTTATTGTTCACTTTATTTATTGTTTTGGTTTTGTGTCATGTTGTGTTTTCTGTTGTGTTAGAGCATTGCTCTATTTGTGGTTTTGTATTCCATATAAACTGCAGATGATGGGACATTATCCTTAGCCTTATCCCCACTCTCTGCAGGTTAGTACTTTGCCTCTATCTCTTCAATATAGCCTTATCCCCACTCTCTGCAGTCCCTTGGTCCTCAGTGACACAAGGGCCCTTTTCTGGTCGCATTATAACAGAACGTGCAAATCAGAAAAATTTAAAATAAGAAAAGAAATAAAAATGAAGCATACATATGACACAACGTGTCACGTTACATACCAGCCACGCTTGAGTTGTATAGGCTGCAATCCCTTTCCTGTTAACTTCATCCATGGCCAAAAGCAGGACCAAGCAATCCAATAACTCAAGGTCGCAGGGTAGACAGAATGCATTCAGTGGCATAAAATTGGCATTCCTGGAATCCTACAAGGATTGATTCCTGGAAACCACGGACCACGGGGCATTCTATACCATGGTGGCGAAAACCTTTCTTTAGAAGTTTGGATATACTCTTCCGATTGAAGAGAATCCAACTGTTGATGATGAGAATGTTGACGTCACTGGTGAGAATGACCCCACCCTTCATACTCTAGAGAAACAAGAGCGGGATAATGAGCACCGCAACCAAATCTATTGTGAGCTCCGGGAAGTGAGTATCTGTGCTGAATCATAACAAATAGGAAGCTCACCATTATCGTGCTAGAAACTTGGATGCTGGTTCTGCTACAGATATATGTCAAAAAACACAAATCAAACCTACTGTATATCAATAACATCATCAAGCAGATAATGTCAAGCTCTGCGACGTGTCCTAGAAAGAAGTCAGTGATGAAGGTGTACACCGATATGAATAAAACACAACTCAACCAGGAATTCAACAATCGGTGGGTGACTGTCAAGGATACGATGCAGTCTCAGGACCGAATCAGGTCATGGTCAGAGTTCATGAAGGCTCATTGGGAGAACGAATCGCCTGCTGTCAGGGATGAGATCACAAAGCAGGCCGATAAAGAAAATGTGACCCTCTTCAAGGAATGGAAACAAAAGGCAGCATTTGCTGGCACGGCTGAGGACCTTGACAAGTATGATACCCACAGTCGTATGACTCCATCCATACTAAACAGGTGTTTTCAGGGCATAGAAGATGTCAAAGAATATTCTCCCTACATTTGCCAATGCAATGGTAGAGTGGCTAGGCGTGAACATCATCATCCTAGCTGTAGCTCCACTTGGATCATCCGATGGTGAAATTGTAATACACTTGTATGTAGACTGCCATTGGTCAAACAGAGAGCTAACATGCCTATCCAGGGCTCAATCGGACATGTTGAGAGGCATGACAAAGAAGCTTGTCTCAGAGTTTGATTCTGAGGGGTGGAAGAATGTGCAGCAGACAATGCTCGCACATGGGAATGCTTATTTCTGTAAGTTAAGTGGCATACCATTGTTCTAAAGACTCACAAATAGACAGCTCCAGATGAATGTTGTCACCGAGTGGTAAAGAACGAGGAGAGCAAGACAGACAATGACATCAGTATGAGTATGGACGAGCCTGCAAATGCGTCAACCTTGTCACTTTCGGCATCTGCCACTCTGCTGCCATTCCCTTCAGAACTCGCCCTAACGTGAGATTCAACAATCCCTACTGGGGAGCCTACCATTGCTCTTATCTGACAAGAACTGCCAGATGCTGCTCCTCTAATGTCAATTTCAGCTCCATGTATCACCCAGTCCCATGCAACATTCCTACCATTCATCAAATCAGCAGCACAACAACCCCCCTCAGGAATCACTCCCATTTTACAGCTGCAGTTAGATAGGCTATACAGTTTTCTAGATGCTAATGGCTCTGGTTTGTCAAATGACTCCTGGTCTGATGGCTGTGTTCCGAATCTATCACAGCCAGTAGATGACATGGACAAATTTCCATTGTTCTTGCCATTCCAACTGACTACTTCTGCCGCCTCTATGGCTGCAACAGTTCCAACACTACATGATCTTGACCCATTTATGATGACAGCAGAACAAACAGTGGTTGCTGGATCAACCACGGCAGCTGCCTCCATGGTTCCATCAACCCCACTATCACATATTCCCATAACTCCGTCACTTGTGATCCCAGCTTCAGCAACCCCATCATCTGTGTCACCATCTTCAGCAAACCCCCCTTCATTGACCCCATCTTCTGAGATCCTATCTTCAAAGGTTTCATCTTTGGTGACCCCGTCTCTTGTGGCCCCATCTCCGACAATCCCACCTTCAACGATGCCATCTTTGGTATCCCCATCTTTGGAGACCCCATCTTCGGAGACCCTAACTTCACAGGTTTCGTCTTTGAAGACCCCATCTCTTATGGCCCCGTCTCCAGCAATCTCATCTTCTGTGGTCCTGTCTTCTGCAATCCCATCTTCAATGATGCCATCTTTAGTATCCCCATCTTCAGAGACCCCATCTTTGGAAACCCTGTCTTTGGAGATCCCATCTTCAAAGACTCCGTCTTCACCTTCAAATGGTGTGACGACCACCTTAATGGTTCTAACTCCTGTGGCTACAAACCTGGTTAAAACATCGCTTACAAATTTAATGGCCATGTCTGCTCAGTCCCCAATGTCCCCTCCTAACTGTCATGGTAAGGAGAATACTGCAGCTACAGCCAATGAAGTCACTGCACCAGTCAAATCAGGTGGAAATGCCAAAAAGAGGAAATCTGAAGTCAAATCTGCGAAGCTGAAAAGGAAGCATCCGAAGGTCATAGAAGACTCGATGATGGTCAACATCTATGCTGCACCAGAGAAGGACAGAACAGGGGAGAATGGTGCAGCCAAAACAGCACCAACACGTTCAGGTCGCAAATCCAACCTACCAAACCACCTCAAAGATGCTGGGTATGCACCACCAAAGAGAAACATGTGAAAGAAGTAAGCTTAAGCACATCTGAAAGCTTTCATCTCCCTTATTTTTTGGAGCATGTCCACTGCCCGCTCACATGCAAATTTGAGGGTCACCATTTCTTTTTAAGGGCTTTGCATACATTGACCATAATACCACTTGGCTTGCAATTTTTCTTGTCTGAAGTACGTTATCTCGTCACAATATATATATTATAACTGTATGTTGTGACTATATTATAATGCGAAAGAATTATGTTTTGATTGTATGTATGAGTGTAGTGGTGGAGTTCTGAATACAGGGTGGTGTGAGCATGCTAGAATGCAGGGGGGAGACCCATGTGGGCTTACCAAGGCCAGTTTGACTTGATGACCATAACAGCATGCGCTTAAGCTCATATACACAGTCATGTTCCAATGCATCGGTTGATGTGGTGCCACTGGGAATGATTTGTGGTAATGGTGAAGGTGGCGGTGGTGGTGGTGGCAGTGGCAGGGACCATTGGTGAATGGATGGAGAGATGCAGCTAAAATAGGGCAATTAGGCCGGTCATTTAGGCTGGTCATTTTAGGGAAAGGATGGCTCACCAATTCAATGGTGCACAGCCACAGAAAAGGGGAGATGGCTTGTGATTAGGGTCACTCAAAGTAGGCACTTATTGGCTGCTTAAACACCTACTTATATATCACTTATTTATGTTTTACTGCCAAAGTCACAATAAGTAGATATAATAAGTAGCAAATAAGTGGCAACTTTAAACACCCCCTCCTGGGAATTTTACAATAAGTAGCAAATAATGAATTATTCTGTGCATTAGTAAGGTTCGGCAATGGGTTCGGCAACACTGACTGAGTTTGAATTACACCAAGTGATGAATTACACTAAGTCGAGACTCCTTGACCGGTTGTCCTTGCACGCGCGCAACATGGCCCATACACTCTTCACACTCAGAATTGCATAATTTGCGTTACATTTAACCTAGGCCATAGGTGTAGTTGGGTATTCAGACAAAGTTTGCATACATGAATTGATACTGTAAAACAATAACAACAGGGTCTGACACTGCTGCACACACACACACATGCACACCTGCACCTGTACCCGCACACCTGCACCCATACCCGTACACCTGAACCCATACCCGCACACACGTCCACACACCCGCACCTGTACCCACACCCGCACCCCACACCCACACAACCCACACCCATGCACCCACACCCGCACCCGCACATACACCTGCACCTGCACCTGCACCCGCACACACACCCACACCCACATGCACACCTGCACACACACCACATCTGCACGCACACCGCACACACACCCACACTCTGCATGCACACCTGCACGCACACCTGCACCCTGCACCTGCACACATACCCATATCTCGCACCCACACCCGCACCCCACACCTGCACCTGCACCCACAACCCACACCCACCTCACATCTTGCACCCAAACCCACACCTGCACCTGCACCAACACCCCACACCCACCCACACTAGGGGTACACAGTACTGAAAGGGTAGTTTCATGGTATTGCAGGAATGGATTGTTGTCTTGAGGTCAAGAGGTCGGACATGGAGGTGATGACGATGGATGCAATGATGATGGATGACGATGAAGAAAGGTGTGACATAAGCAGCCTAAACCAGCCATGAGAAAAATCAGGAAGTCAATCGGAGTTCAGATTCCGAATAAGTGGCCTAATAAGCAAGGGCAATAAGTGGGCCAATAAGAATAATCGTCAACAAAGTTTATTTTCCTTATTATTGCTCTCCTTGTTGTCATCCTTATCAAATAA
This sequence comes from Russula griseocarnosa, assembly GCA_022884055.1. Lineage (NCBI taxonomy): Eukaryota > Fungi > Basidiomycota > Agaricomycetes > Russulales > Russulaceae > Russula > Russula griseocarnosa. The sequence goes on from JAGKRU010000035.1 coordinate 7,348, forward strand.
GTGGAAAAATAAGTGACATTATAATCAGCCAATAAGTGGCTACTCTGAACGACCCTATTATAATGCATGATGGTGAGAAAGTGTAATAGAACCAAAGGGATGACAAGTGTTACCTAGCAAGGAAGCTCAGAACAGAGTGTTAGGTGGCCTCAAGTGAAGCTGCCACTGCCGCCATGGTGGCAACAGTAGCTCTGTTTGCCTGGGTCTCTCCAACTTGGGAGATTCATCTCTCAAGTTGGACTTGAGAGATCTGAGCGATTTGTCATGGGTGCATGCCACCAAACACACCAAAATTGGGAAATCCTGCCAGCTCACATGCACTCTTTATACAGACTAGCGATGTGGTATATATATTATAACACAGAGGGACACTAACAGCAGATAACATAGCTATCTACGCTAGTTGGAAAATGTATATCTAGTCTCTTGGCCTTCTAGCACACAATTTAGTGCCCATTGCCAAATGCAGAGGTGAAGCACTCCCCTAACATATGGCCCGTCATCCTCAACAAATGCCACACATTGCTCTTTCTATTTCAATTGCCTGTCCACCTGTGTACATTCCACGCTAAGAAAATGATAACCTGAAACTCCGAGTCCTTACCCATCTTCCCCATCATGGTGTTGGAACCGTGACCCCAAACCCTCCTCTGCACGTCTTCTCCCTCCCTTCTCCAAATGTTAGATTGTTTAGTATGGTCTTGGTATTTGAGAAGAGTCCTGTTTGTCTGTTAAACGTTTAGGTGAAACTGTGATCATGACAGTAGAATGAATGTAGACACACCATTGTTAGCATTTTCCTTATAAACTTTTCATCTAATCTTGATCTTGATGTCGATCACGACCCTCTCAGCACCCTTGGGTTCCGGGGAAGAGTTGCATGGCGCGTGTTGAGCTGGGATCTGGTCATTCTTGGAGAGCGTGTTTAATGACGAGGGGACAGTGTTGGACCTTGGCTGCTGACTATGCACCCTGATGACACAGCACATCTGGGTGTTGAGTTCAGCTGCAGGTGTGACCGCGACTGGAACAACCTAAACTAGCCCTGGCAGGGGAGAGTGCAGTCTTCGCGCGCTTTAGCTCCACCTTCACTTGAGCCTTGCACAGACTACGATCATCAGAATCGTATTTGTGCTTTGTGGACAGATGGAGTGATTGTTGTCTCAAAGAGCTGGTTGCCAGTTTTGGCAATGCCGATGTTGAGTGGGAATCCTTATCTAACCTTGAGGGTGGCATGGAGAGGAAAGGAATAAACATGACAGTTGACTATGAAGAAGTGTCCCCAGTTAAATCACCTCTTCGCAAGGGCCAACCACGAGGACCTAGCCATTCACTGATCCACAAGGGCTTGCCACCGTTCACAAGAAGCTTGCCATGTCCACGAGGAGCTTGCCACGTCCATAAGGAGCTTGCAGCCATCCACAAAGAGCTTGCTGCCATCCACAAAGAGCTTGCTGCCGTCCATGAGGAGCTTGCCACCATCCACGAGGCTTGCTGCCATCCATGAGGAGCTGGCCACCATCCACAAGGAGCTTGCCATCATCCACGAGGGCTTAGTGGCCATCCATGAAGGTAATATCCTATTCACTCGGTAGTCAGCTCAGTCAGCAGCTTCATAAAAAAACACGGATGTGTCCAATGTGGGTGATAAGGGTGACAAGGAAGAGGGAGATGAGAAAGGAGATGAGGGAGAGGGAGACAAGGAAGGAGACACGGGAGAGGGAGATGAGGAGGGAGATGAGGGAGAGGGAGACGAGGAGGGAGACGAGAGAGAGGAAGACAAGGAAGGAGACAAGGAAGGAGATGAGGAAGGAGACAAGGAAGAGCGAGACGAGGGAGGAGACAAGGGAGAGGGAGATGAGGAAGATGCTGGGTTATAACGTGTATGTAGTGTGGCATGCAGCCAGGATATGGATGCTAACACACTACATTACAATGTGGGCAACGAGGAAGAGGCCACAATGAGAAGTTATAACGTTGTACCTGAAGTCACAGACAGGGATATGGGCCACACATTATAGTGTGGATGAGGAGACCATGATCAGGCATTGTAACATTGCAAGGAAGAGGCTGTAATGAGACATTATATTGTCATGCCAGGAGTCGTGGACCAGCAGGATGTGAACCACATATTATAATGTGGACGAGCAGGAGACCACGGCTGGGTGTTATAACATCATAAGGAAAAAGTGCAGCAGAGGAGTGGACTGGCAGGATGTGAACCACACATTATAATGTGGACAAGGGAGAGACCACAATTGGGCATTGTAATGTTGTGAGGAAGGAGTTGCGATGAGACATTATAATGTCGTGCTGGCATGTGGAGTCGTGGACCAGCACGATGTGAACCATGCATTATAACACGGACGAGGGAGAGACCACAATCAGGCATTGTAATGTTGTGAGAAAGGGGGCACAATGAGACGTTATAACATGGATGAGAGAGAGCGACGAACTCAACATTATAACTTGATGGGAGTGGGAATGATGTTACAGTATAACTTGGTGGAGAAAGTACTCTTGCTGGTAGCGAGGACATTATAACGTGGAGCAGTCAACACATTATAACTTATAAGGGGAACAAGGGTAGGCTGGCAGTGGGGAATGAAGAGGGATTATAATGTAGGGTAATGCACATTAGGGTCGTTCAAAGTTGGCACTTATTTCCCACTTATTGGTTACTTATTGTTTTACAGCCAAATGGGCAATAGCTACAAATAAGTGAGTATTATAGGGTCATTCAAAATGGGTACTAATATCCCTCCTTATAGGTCACATAGTGTTTTATAGCCAAATGGGCAATAAGTGGACCTAATAAGTAGCAAATAAGTGGTACTTTGAACGACCTATTATAATGTTCGAGACATCTCAGTTTCTTGCTGCTATGGTGGCATGTTATTACATGTTGTTCTGCATTTAATGAGCCACATTACAAAAGAGCTACATGGACATCCCCCTTCACAAGATATGTGTCTAATAGGTTCAGAGTGCAGTGTGCTGCTCCAGAGTCTCTGAGCCAATCAATGTCATCAGTTGCCATTCTGCTATCCTTAAGAGTTATGTTCTTTAGATCTTGTATGTTTCTCATTATGACCTGAAGGGTGGGTATGTATATCCCTATATCTGATTCACCTTCTCCCAATTCCAATAGGGCTAGCTGAATAGTATTCTGATTGGAAGTAGAAGTAGCAGGTTAAGGCTTGTTGAAGCCATTAAGATAATGATTAGAGACATGTACACCTTCTAATGGCTTTGGCCCAGGATTGTGGTCAGAAGCACCATCAGAGAATGGATTGTCAACCTTATTAAAGCAAGAGATGGTGTCACTTTGAGATGTTGATACAGAGTTTACACATGATAGGTTCAAGGCAGGCTGATGAAATAATATTAGAAACAGCCCAACAAATATGGAAAGTGGACACTTCTTAAACCCATACCCTCATCATGTCAAATATTCTCATGTAAAAACCCATACCTCCCACCCTACAATAAGTGGATCAGACACTACAATCTATAATAAAGGCCTCCCAAATGCTTATCAGCAAGGACCCTAAGCACTTTGCCAACCTCTAGAGCTCATTCCTTGCACTATATACACACCCCACATTTTAACTCATTCTAGGTATCCCTTCTCAAGTCACTCCTACCTCTCCCACTCCTAACAATCAGCACTCTGCTGAGCTTTAAGCCATTAAAAGCTTCATTCAAGCACTGTTCAAGGCAGTGATCAGCCTCATGCCTAAGGCCAAGTAGGCAAAACCCCCCCCCCCCCCTCAAAACCCCCCTTCTGCTGGCATGCCCAAGACCTAGGGCAAAGGGTCTAAGCTTCTCCAACACCTGCCCATCTACACTTCTAAAGCCACATCTAGTTCACCCCTAAGCCTAGCACTAGATATAGAAGCTGACGATCCAGACAATCAATTTGACAATACATTATGCAACGCCCTTAATGGTCACATGCATGATATTGAATGCAACAAAGTCAAATTCTTCACCACAAGGTATAACAAAAAGGGTAATCTCATCATCATTGCACATCATATAACCATGCAGGACCAACTCAACTCAGTTATTGACTCTCTCAAAAACTACATGATACATCTTGCAGACATTAACAGTATCCTAACCCCTCACCCATTCACAGCAAAGGCCAACATCAAATGGTCTAAAATCCTCATAAATAGTGTCCCCATTGGTATCCAAAAAGACAGAGGCCCCTTTACCTCCAACAAATGTCATAGCTCACTTATCACCCATAACCCCTCCTATGCTTTCCTCAAAATCACTTAAAAATTAAGCTAGGTCTGCAAACCCTTCACCCTTCAATCAAACACCCACTCCTCCCTTATCATGGCATTTGAGAACCCAGATAGGTTAAAGCGCCACACTCTACTAATCAATAAATAGCTTTACATCCTTAGAAAAAGGGCTAAGGTCACCCATTGGAAAGTTGGAAAGAGCATGCACATTCCCTACACCCCCCCCCCTCATATGCCACCCAGAGACATCATAACACTGTTTCCCCCTGCAAAGTTAGTGCCTAGCCTGCAACTGCTATCACCTTCTCCATCTCTCAAGAGCTTCTTGACCCTCAAAGACCTCTAATGACTGCAACTGTTTGGACAAGAAGCATGACCCTGTTGACTGATGATGATCAGCCCATGCTGAGAGATTTCTTTAGACCTGCCACATCTTAGCAGCTCAGTGTTCTCCTTTTCTTAAACAGCTTTGCCTGCTAGAGCAATTCATGGGGTAAATGCTCAGATAAACCACTAGTATAATTGTAGAGAACAATCCATAAGTTGTAGTGCTACATAGGGTTCTGTATCCCAAGGTATACATTAATGGATAACAAAAAAAAAACATGAAAAGTTTAACAAACTTTCTAAGCTAGCCTTTGTCATTTGGGATCTGTTGGACAGCTGTCCAAGTTATTAGTAGCTCAGCACAAGAGTTGGTCTGGTGTTGGTAAATTCCTTAATCTAGAATGTTGAATAAAGTCTTAGAACTCTTGCTTGGCACATTTTTCAGTGTATATATTGCACAGAGTGTGTCACTTCTATTTTAATGCCATTATGTAAACAGAACTGAACATCTTTTGCCAGTGGGATGTGTGGAATGTTGAGTTAAAAAGAATATATTACACATAGATCCATTGCACAGACTCTATTGGAAACTATTGTATGTCATATCAAAAAGAAGTAGAATTGTGTTAACCAATGGGTGATAGAAATTGATATCAATATATTACAGCATACACAATATACACAAATTGATTAAAATCATATATAATTCATGGACTTCCTACTGGGCTTTATCCTTGGTTTCATTATGTTTGTCTTTGATTTGGCAGCATTTGTATTCATTGATAATAAATTGTTTGAAAATGCTGGGTGTAAGCTTAGATGAGCTGAGCTTTGCACTTGCATTGATTGACTGAATCATGCCACTAGGGTCATTTAAAGTAGCCACTTATTGGCTACTTATCATGTCACTTATTTTTCCACTTATTCAATAAAGAGGACAAGAAGGAGGGCGATAAGTGGCACAAGGAGCTTTGTTGGTGATTATTTTAGATGCTCACTTATTGCCCCTTGCTTATTGGGCCACTTATTTGGAATCTGAACTCCAATTGACTTTCCAATTTTTCTCGTGGTTGTGGGTTTAGGCCACTTATGTCACGCCTTTCTTCATCGTTATTACCTCTATCCTTCTTGATCATTGTCCAACCTCTTGACCTTAAGATAACAATCCACTCCTGCAACATCATGAAACTACCCTTTCAGTATTGTGTACCCCTAGTGTGAGTGTAGGGAGTTGGCGTAATTCCACATCGAATCACATGGTATTTTCTTACACATTTCTCGGTTGTAACCGAAAGATGGAGATTGACCATGAGTTCGGCTACACCATATGACCACCGTGTGACTTTAGTTTAATAAAATCACTTTTTTTTTCTAAGTTTAAATTATAAATACAAACATACAGAACTACAACTAATTATCTAAGCAGGAGGGAATGCGTAAGGCGAAAACACAGGAGTTGGAGATGGCTTTGAGCCAGAGTATTGGAAGTATGTGGGATATGGGACTGGTTGTACAGGGTATTGCATTGGGGAATACATTGAAAGTGCATGCATTGGGTGCATCTGCGTGTAGGAGGAAGGCCAGAGGACGAGTGTGTGGGTGCGATGCAGGTGGGGCATCCACGCGTAGGAGACAGGACTGGGGACAGGCGCATGGGGAGCGATGCAGGTGGGTGTTCCGCTGCCTTCGCCTGTTTCTCCTCAGCTGTGCGTGCTCGAGCATTTGCAGCAGCTGAGACTGCATCGGCTTAGCGCACTTCCCGGAGTCTTCACCTGCTCCATATGGGTTATCAGTGGGGCACTTACACTTCAGCACACTGATGTGTTCAGCCATATGTGTGCTGTCCACTTTGCTGCGGTGCCGTTTTTCACCACATTTGAGCCTTATATGTGTGGCTGTTGGGGGCCAAGATAGTTGATTCGGTGCAATTTGTTCCTTGTCAGGGAGCTGAGATCTGTTGTCCTTCACTCTAAGCAGAACAGCATTGAGTTGGGATCGAGCCATTCAGAGTGACTTGGCCATTTCTGAATCCACCGGCGCTATTACTAAAATTTCCTGTGCCAAGTGAATGATGTTATTGGCAACAGAAATGATGGAAGCACAGGTTTTCACGTTGCTGGCACTACTGTCCTGTTGGGTCGATGGCTTTGGCATGTCGTCCGGTTCCCGCTTGCTTGCAGTGTTGTTAGGTGCCTGGGGTCCAATATCTACCTCAAGTCCCCCTTGAAAAAAGTGCACTGTCACTGCGATATGCTTGCACAGCTGAATATGGGGAAGTTACTGCATGTGCATGTATAAGTTAATAAATTTATTTCATATATTTTTTCCGAGCTCATGGATTGGACTTGGAAGCACGATTGATCAATCTCTTTGATCCGCTCCAGGGTGTTTCGGGGGTGCATGCGAGAATATCTTTCCGGCGCTTCTCGGCCAAGTCTGAGCCTTGCATCTCCAACATCTGCTGCTTATGGCGGTCCTCGTATGTGGGGAGCATATCCTTCACTAGTGCATGGATCAAATGATCCACACATTGGTTTCTCTTCCCATCCAGCCAGTAGTCTTTTAATACATGGTGGTAGCTAGAATAATACATAAATATAAGATAAAATAATCATTAAAAGCGTGATAACTTACGATTCTAGTAACATATTAGTGTCCCCTTCTTCAAAGATTGTCCGATTTTGTCGAAAGATAGCAGATCACATATCTTTACAAGGCACCCAATCCTAAGCAAGGTACCCAATTACAGTGTCGGGATATGATGTATTCGCCTGCATTTGCTCCCACCAAGTGTCAAATTGCACTTCATCGGTTGTATGGACCTAATCTTGGATGAGGGTCCACAACTTTGGGAATTCCTTAGTCTTGAAATGCATCTGAATTGCCCTGAGCACGTGCCATCAGCAATACAATACCTGGTGGCAGCTAGGGTATGTCGTGCGGATTGCCTTTACCTGTGCTTGATCGTGATCTGTCATGTATATGTTTGGTGAAATGTCGGGCTCTGTGCCTTAATTAAATGTAAAAAATGCTTGATTGTCACATATGTTCCATTGGATAACAACATCCAGGCAACAGGTACCCCTATGGAAACAGTTGAGCTACCTGAATAACCAGAATAAATTATTACATACCTTTACCCCAATGATCTCGCACCATCATCGTAAATAATAAGATCCCCTCATATTGTGTAACATTGTGAGTTGCATCAACGCCGAGGAATGTGTTTCCGAGCTGCTAGAATGCTTCCTGTTGGAATTTCATTTAAATACACAGGAAGAAAACATTGTTGGCAAGATCTGAACCTTCGGGAGGCCGATCTAGCTTATCCTTGTAATAGACAAAGTTCCTCTTGGATTGGAGTGTCTTGACCCAGATCTGGGTTGATCTGGCATCATTGGGATCTAATCGGATAGACTCCCTTTCAATCTCCTTTCTGATCTGACCTATTTCTCCCATTGTAATGTAGTGATCTCGCTCTTGTTCACTGAATACATTACACATTTCCTTTTTCTGCCAATGATAAGTCAGATCAGTTGTTATCAGAGGAAGGATCACTCACAATATCCTTATCATTCTTCCCATACCGGAGCATACTGGCTATCAGCTCCCATGTTGATTCATGCATCCAGATAAATTTCAAATTCTCCATGCCAATTGGATGGGAATGATTTGAAATGTATTTTCCCAATACAATGTTGGTGTAGGGATACATCTTGATTTGCACAAGGGAAGGGCAGCCGCCAGCAATCCGCTTGCTCTTGATCTTCCATTCCCATGTTGTCTTCTTTTGGTATTCCTTAATGCTGCCCGTTCCGTTGTGCGCGCAATGGAAAATTTGATTAGTTGTCTGAAGTGCAGTCCCATGCTCGATCTTGGACGGCCTTAATTCAATAGATTTCTCTGTCTGCTCGTCGTCAAGGTAATTCTTGAAGGCTTCTTTAGAATCCCATTCTAAATTGAAGCCATGCTCCTGGTCGTATGTAATGCTTCCTAAGAGGCGTGAGGTGGCAGGATCGATGGGATTGGCAGGATTGATGGGAGTGGCATGTGCTAATCCCATTTGGGAAAGATTAGGGGCGGTGTCATCCTCAACAATGGATGCATTGGTAATATCTTCAATCGATGGCATTGGACGGGCGGGGGCAGGGAGAAAAAGGATAGACACGGTGCGTTCCCCAGACGCGTCCCCCTTTGCCTACACATTGTTCGTCCACAGTGATGATTATGGACAAATCTTTATTAGATAATTAAAGATATTAATTTTACTTTATTTATTCAATAAAACATGATACAGAGATTAAGTAATGCTCAGCATGTGAAGCGCCAAAGTTTCGTTCTCATCAGACTTCAAAAAGTGTTCACACACATCACGTGATTCAGCACGGAATTGTAAGGACTGGTGTAGGGTATTGGTGTAGGTGCAGGTGTGGGTGGGTGCAAGATGTGAGGTGGGTATGGGTGTGTGGGTGCAGGTGCAGGTGTGGGGTGCAGGTGCGAGATATGGGTATGGGTGTGCATGTGTGTGCAGGTGCAGGTGCAGATATGGGTGTGGGTGCACATGCAGATACAGATACAGGTGTGCATATGCATGTGCGTGTATGTGTGGGTGCAGGTGCAGGTGCAGGTGCGGGTATGGGTGCAGGTGCAGGTGTGGGTGTGGGTGAGGGTGTATGTGTGGGTGCAAGTGTGTGTGTGTGTGTGGGTGCAGGTGTGGGTGTAGGTGTGGGTGCGGGTGAGGGTGTGAGTGTGGGTGTGGGTGCAGGTGTGGGTGTGGGTACGGGTGAGGGTGAGGGTGTGGGTGTGGGTGTGGATGTGGGTGTGGGTGCAGATGCAGGTGCAGGGTGCAGGTGTGGGTGTGGGTGCAGGTGCAGGTGCAGATACAGGTGCAGGTGTGGGTGTGGGTGCAGGTGAGGGTGAGGGTGTGCGTATCAGTGCAGGCGTGTGTGCAGGTATGCATGCAGTAGTGTCAGACCCTGTTGTTATTGTTTTACAGTATCTAATCCTAATCTCTACTTTATGCATGCAAACTTTGTCTGAATACACAACTATACCTATGGCCTAGGTTAAATGTAATGCAAATTATGCAATTCTGAGCATGAAGGGTGTATGGCCCATATTACACACGAGGAGGTCAACTGGTCAAGGAGTCTCAACTTAGTGTAATTTATCACTTGATGTAATTCAAACTCAGTCAGTGTTGCTGAACCTATTGCTGAACCTTACTAATGCATAGAATAGGGTCATTCAAAGTATGACTTATTTGCTACTTATTAGGTCCACTTATTGCCCATTTGGCTATAAAACACTATGTGACCTATAAGGAGGGGTATTAGTACCCATTTTGAACAACCCTATAATACTCACTTATTTGTAGCTATTGCCCATTTGGCTGTAAAACAATAAGTAACCAACAAGTGGGGAAATAAGTGCCAACTTTGAATGACCCTAATAATTCATTATTTGCTACTTATTGCAAAATTCCAGGGAGGGGCATTCACGGTAGCCACTTATTTGCTACTTATTACATCTACTTATTGCCACTTTGGCAGTAAAACACAAATAAGTGATCAATAAGTAGGGTTATAAGTAGCCAATAAGTAGCTACTTTGAACGACCCTATTGTAAAAGCTCAGAAGGGAGGCAAAGAGTGTGTCAGTATAATTGTTATTACTGACTGCCTTTCCCATTGCTGCAAGCTGTTCATAAAGGTTAGTAAGTGTCTTAAAATAAGTATGCACACTTTTGTCTTCATTGTAGCATTTGTTCTGAAACCTCTGGATAATATCAGCTACAAGGGCCTTTGAATGGTCTTCATACATGGCTTTAAGGCTGTCCCATGCAGCCTTGATGTTGGCAGCACCCTTGACCTTGATGAAAGAAATGTCTAAGAGTGTTGAGCTGAGGATTGATTTGATAAGGCTTTTCTCTTTCCTTCTTCTTTCAGTGTGCTTCAGAGGTTAGGTTATCTATGGTGCTAAGTGTAATGTAAGCAGCTAAAAGGGTATTGGCCTAGATGTGGTTATTGATGCTATTGGCTTGCAAGAACCATATCAGTCTGTCCTGGTATATTACTCAGTTTGCACCATTTGATGCCAATTTAGGCAGTTAAACCTGGTGTTTATCATGTTTCATAGTGCACAGGTGGGTTTGCTTTGAAAGTAAAAGACTGTGTTGAGTTGTTTAGTGAGTGAGCCTAGGTAGTGAATGGCAAGGGTTTAACAAACCTATGTGGGTCATGGGTACAGGTACATAAGGGTATGGGTATGGGTACAAGATTAAATACCCAGATACCCAACAGATATCCTTAACCTTAGATCAGACTCATTAGATTATTACCATAATTACAGCAAAACACAATAATAACAACACAATAGTCCTATTTAAATGTGGCCCACAAATTGTGGCTTGAAATACTAGAAAGTGGTGTGGTTTAAATAAAGCATAAGCCCTCTTTTAAAAACCCAACCAACACTAGGTTCAACCTTAAGATTCCCCAATTCTCCTTACTCCCACCCATTCATAGAACCATTTGTGAGTTGTTACTTGTCACACCTTCATACAATTATTATGCCATCCCAAAAAAGTACCTCTGTCAAAGGAAAATCTCAGCAAAAAGGGAAAAAGCGAAAGGCCATGAATGAATGTACCTCACAGTCATCAAAACCCAAGCACACAAAGCCTATAACTGAAAGCCTATGACTGAGGATGATAACACTGCATCGTATGGATTAGATGTGGCCATAAAAGAACCTATTGAGGTGTCAAGTGAGGGAGAGAGCAAGGGTGAATCATCAGAGCCAGAACTTGATAAGTACAACTAATATGAAGTTAGTATTGATACACTAATGAGATGAAATTAGAATGGCTTAGTAATAGGTGGACTTTACCGATCTACGCATTTTTTAATCCAATCCCCAACATTGAATATGTCAATAGTCATCATTGCCATGTATTCAAATGTGCTACAAAAAGGTGCAAGCAAAGAGTTTATCGATTTCTTGATAAGGGCAATGCTGGCTCTACAAGCAACCTTTGGAAACATGCACTGTCTTGCTAGGGAGAAGCCTCTGTTAAATCTATAATGGAACTCTCGAACATCAAGGACACTCGGGAATCTGTAAAGAGTAACAAGGAAACAGGGTCTATTACTGCTTCTTTTAAAAGGAAAGGTAAAGGTAAAATGACTTACAGCCATCGATAGCATATAAAAACCGAGACTAAGTACATTAGATCCTTTATATGCCGATTTTTGCTGATCCATATCCTTGATAGGGCTAAAATCATTCATTGGTTGTTGGAGAGCCTACAGCCATTTTCAATTGTAAAGGACCGAGGTTTTATCTGCCTTATAAAGACAGGGTGGCCAGAGTATTACATATCATCATCATCAACAGTCTCATGCAACGTGAGACTTGTATTTGCAAATGTCCGAAAGAGGATGGCTAAAATGATGCAGGTATTTGATTAAACAGCTTAATATGATAAAACAATACATGAAACGTCACCTTTAGGACTATAAGGGCCAATTAAATTTTGCAACCGACACCTAGACATCACCTAACCAAAAGGCATATGTTGCAGTAACAGTACATTTTGAACACAATGGCAGCCCACTATGCCTTATTTTAGATGTCATAGAGGTTGCACAAGTAAGTGATTACTGCTTACCAGATATATGGGTGTACTCAGACTTATTAATCTTGGTAGTCACATTCAGGATTTAACCTAGCAACTGTTTTTGCCCAAATACTTGACAAGTTCAGTATATCTGAGAAGGTGAAAAGACAGAACTCTTAAATAATATCTTATACTTACCATAAGTTTACAAATAGTGCCTTGGCATTATCTGTGATAACGCATCACCTAATGACACAATGATTGATGAACTCATTGACTTACTGCCAAAGTTCCTAGGACAAGCAAATCGATCCTAATGTTTCTTGCACATCATCAATCTCATTGCAAAAACATTGTTGAAACAATTTGACATCCCGGAGAAGAATGTTGAAGACAATCTTGATGTGGCTGAGCGAGAACTTCTTGAGCTAGCCATAGGTATTAACTTGGAGGACATGGTTACGTGGCCAAGAATGGACTAGGTAGAGATAGTAAGGATAAGGCAGGCGTCACTAGAAACCAACAAGGGTTATGTAAGCTTTCTAAGGTTAGGGTTTCACTCTTACGTACACTTGGCAAAATGTGGACGCGACCTCATTTGGGCTGATTGATTTAATACTTATATATAGCACATGTTACAGAATACTACTAGGTTAAGATACTACACTATGCTGATGAGCCGGGGGAGTCTGTGCCTGAGGGAAACTAACTAGAACTCCCTGGATGTTAACAAATGAGTTCTAGGGGGTGATGAAAGATGAAGCAGCACTGCCAGTCGCACAGGCCTCCGCGGGGTACTAGACTTTGCCTGGGTGTCCTTCTATGTCCTGATTGATTTGCTAAGTCCACAAGAAGATGTGGCAGTGTCGGGAGGGGGACACTGAATTGGGGAATCGTCACTGCAGATGGCCATGCATGCTTCTGCACATCTTGTAACTCTGGAAATATGGTCGCACAGGACCTCCAAAGGTTCCTCTGAATCCACTAGGTCCGTGGACATGTGCAGTGCTCTAGGGAACAGGGAGAAGAGCCACACTAAGCTCTGAAGTTACCATACTAGGGGAAGAGGGGGAAAGCCAACTTGTATTTTAATAAGGTAGGTACATGTCTATATACCACTGTGTGAAAGAGGGGAAGAAAGGGGAAATGGTCATGAGGCACAAAAGGGGTCACAAATATCTAGGGTGACTTAGTGCATCAGAGTGCGAGAAAGTGGGCCAGAGCACAGGGAAAGCATAGAGAATGGGATCCATAGGTGTGATATTTGCAGGCGGAAGCAGCGGTGGTGGTGGTGGGGAAACAGGTAAGATCAGCACACCTTTCACCATATTTCATGCCAATATTGTGTCCAGTGCATAATTTTGATGGCTGGGCACGTTGTTGAATAGAAAGGTGGTTATGTAATATTTCCGAAAAGCATCACATGTATGGTCATGTGTAATCACGTGTATAGTTACGTACACTTGGCAATACCACAAAACAAAAAACTTAAAATTTTTTATTTAAGTCCTACAGTGAAAAAAACACACTTAGTGTAATAATGAAGTATTTCTACTTCTTCTCTGTAAATATTAATTTTTTTAAAATTATTCCACTCTATAACTGTAGAGGGCATCATATCTATCAGTATGATGTATAAGAATTGAAACTTATTGAGATGTAGAGATAGAGAAGCAGGAGCATTGAACGGGGAGAATCAGCTTACATAACCCTTGTTGGTTCCTAGTGATGCCTGCCTTAAGGATAATGTGGAAGGGTGGGTAGATGAAATGGAACTATTGTCAGCAGATAAGAGCAAAGAGCTTCATAAAAACATTCAACCTGTTAGGCTTGTGCTCATGAAGGTGTGTAAATCAGGTTCTTGCCACTTACCAGGCTAACTCATTAGCATCATGGATAGCTTAGAAAATTGGCTTTCAAGATCTTGCACTTGAGTACAAAAATTTTACCAGCATGATTCACATATTTGGAGGATCTGAAGTTGGCCAGTCAGAAGATGCCATGGGATGTTAGCACCCAATGGAATTCAACATTTGACATGTTGGACTTCGCTCTGCAGTACCAAAAGGCAATTGATGCAATCAGCACTGATTGTGAGATGGGGCTACGCCAATTCAAACTCTCTGCAAAGGAGTGGAACATTGCTACACAGTTGAGAGATGTATTGAAGGTGAGTCTACTTGTAAAGTATGTCTTTTCAGGTGCTGATTTCACCTTTGCAACTTGGCTTGGCATTACAATGATAGATATTAAAGGATGCCATGCTTTTCTTCTCCCATTCCACACCAAACTTAGCCACTATCATCCCTGCTATGGACATTATTAGGGTCGTTCAAAGTAGCCACTTATTGGCTACTTATATCCCTACTTATTGATCACTTATTTGTGTTTTACTGCCAAAGTGGCAATAAGTAGATGTAATAAGTAGCAAATAAGTGGCTACCGTGAACGCCCCCTCTCGGGGATTTTACAATAAGTAGCAAATAATGAATTATTCTGTGGTCCGGCAAGGGGTTCGGCAACATTGACTGAGTTTGAATTGCACTGTGAATTTCATCAAGTCAAAATTTTCACTAAGTCGAGACGTCCTTGGTGCAATGCTCAGCGCTCAACGCGCTCAACAGCCATAGGAGTAGTTTGCATTACACATTTAGAGATAATCACACAGTTTGCATAACACAAAGTATATAACTACTACTACAGTGCTGCTATATGTATCGTACTCTCATTAATGGATTAAAAAAAAACAAGGGGGTCCGACACTGCACCCACACCCACCCGCACCCGCACTCACACTCGCACCCGCACCCACCCGCACCCGCACCCGCACCCACACTCGCACTTGCACCCGCACCCACCCGCACCCACACCCACACTTGCACTCGCACCCGCACTCGCACCCGCACCTGCACTCGCACCTGCACCCACACCCGCACCCACACCCGCACTCACACTTGCACCTGCACCCGCACCCGCACCCGCACCCGCACCCACACCCACACCCGCACCCGCACCCGCACCCGCACCTGCACTCGCACCTGCACTCACGCACACCTGCACTCGCACCTGCACCTGCACCCATGCCTGCTCACACCTGCACCTGCACCCACATCCTGTGACACCTGCACCCACATCCACACCTGCAACCCACACCAGGTAGGGGTATACAGGACTGAGCGCTTTCAACGGCAAGAACAAGGACCAGTGCATCCGTGTCTGAAATCTGAGAAGGGAAAGAGTCAGTGACAAGTGTGAACAACAAGAGGCTTGTCACACTGGTGGTCTTCTATTCATTTGCAGTCCTTCTTGAGGTTGAGAGGTCGAACAATGATCAAGGAGGGAAGAGGATGAGGCAATGAGGAAAGCGTGAGCGTGGCCATGTAACCTAACAACAGCCTGAACCTGTAATCGTGAGAAAAATCGGGAGATCAACCGGAGTTCAAATTCACAAATAAGTGGCCCAATAAGCAAGGGCAATAAGTGAGCGTCTAAAATAATCGTCAACAGAGTTCATTATCCCGCTTATTGCTCTCCTTATCGTTCTCCTTATTAAATAAGTGGCAAAATAAGTGACACAATAAGTAGCCAATAAGTGGCTACTCTGAACAACCCTATTGATGAGAAGCTCACTGTGGACTCCCTTGATCACTCAAGATTTGACCCATCCATTCGTGCTTTACTGAGATTGGCCAAGAAGACACTCAATCAGTACTACAATATGACAGACTGGTCAGAGGTTTACAGAATTTCAATGGGTGTGTATTTGATGGTATTTCATTGTGAAACCGCTTCTTTTATTCTAACTTGGCCAACGTACAGTGCTCCACCCATGGCACAAGCTTGCATACTTTAAGACTGCTGGTTGGGAAGCTGAATGGATAAGTGCAGCCAAAAATATAGTCCGCACTGAATTCAAACGTTCATATGCACGCAATGGGGATGAAGATATAGATGCAGAATCTGAACATGGTGGGGAGATGACTGAAAAAGTATGTTTCGATTTTTCTCTTACAGTTGTTCTAACTAACTGTGGTCTTCATAGACCCAAAATGCCACAATCAACATCTTTGATAACATCCTAGTGCTCGCAAAGCCAAAGGGCTTAGAAATGTGTGATGAGCTCACTACATTTCTGAGTACGGACCCCAAATATGTTGACAATGTGATTGCATGGTGGTTATTGAAGCAAACAATCTATCCTCACCTTTCTTGAATGGCTCTCAATTATTTAACTATACCAGGTGAGTGTTTTGTGCTTAATTCACTTCTAGCAGCTGATATATTGCTAGCAACATCTGTAGATGTTGAACATGTCTTCAGCCGAGGTCGACTCATCCTCTCACATGTCCATAATCGGTTATCTTCTCAGTCAACGCATGCTCTTCTTTGCCTTGGATTATAGAGTCTTTTAGGTTTGGTGAAAGATAAAGATGTCTTGAATGTGGCAGTTATGGCAGATGCTGAAGGAGACAAGGAGATTAAGCTAGAAGATGGTTGGGATTTGATTAAAATTTAGATTACATGTATGCTATGATATATTAAAAAGCAAATGCTGAAGTCAAGTGCCTTGCATGCGTACTATGTGCATATGAATAGAATCAATAATGGATGGGCGATCGTGCCAGGGCTTCTTGCTCAGATTTCTGACTGGGAACACAACATTGTGCAGGTGCACCATGAGAAAGAGTGTGCCATGCATGATGCTGGTGTCGCAGAAAAGAATCAGCTTAATGTCCATTGATGAAAAGAGCGTAGGCAAAAAGAAGCTTAAAGGCGAGATATGACATGAAAGTAAGATTCTTGGGGTGCAGCCTGGAATGTTACCGACAGGTGGAAGATTCAATCATTGAACTGCACATCATACAGCTGTATGGCCATCATTCAGCCTTGACGATATAATACAGGGGGTGCACTCGCAACAATGAGGAAATGGGACTTAATTGCATTGTCTTGTTGTAGTCAGAAACAAGACTGACGACCTGCCTAGCTCAACGGCCCAGTTGCTGTACCAGAAAGGGGTGGGCTGCATAACGCCTGCTTTGGACTTCATCATCATACAGTGCTTTCAATATCACAACCATATCTTTGGTGATTTGGTCTCTGGTGCGACGGTGTGTCCAATGGGCTCAGGAACACTGTGTCCTCCCCCAGATACATTCTCTAGACTCACTTACTCAACACTGCTACACTACATCATAGGCCACCAAACGTAACCCCAACTTCTTCAGTAGACCTGTTGATAGAACGAGTTCGGTGAGTGGCATTGTCCTTGAACTCGGATGAAGGCTTAAGATCTGGATTCTGTACAGGGACTGCCAAAGCGGTAGATGTCGGTTGATCAACCAAGAACGTGAATTGCATGCGCTCGATCGTACCAGGGCAAAACTCAGCTCCTTGTTGCCATCATAGAGTCTATCCTTATCGTACACAGTATGCTATTCATCTTCCTTAATCCTCACCAACTATTTACCAATTATTCATTTTCTTCAAGTACACATGCTCTATGATTGCAATTGCAATGTCACCATGCCACTTGATGCCACCTGCACTGTGGTTTGTTTCCCACCTACCCTCATCTTCGCATATGGATGTATCCTCTTGACCACCCCCATGCCAGCTTACTCGTGTGACCCTCTGTAATTTGATCCCACCATCCTTGCTTCCCTTGACTTGCAACTTCACTTACGCCCATTTGAGGCATTTGAAGATATGTGCCATGCGAGCTTCTGTGATCCGGCACCTGTCGAAGTCGTCGCACTCTCATCACAATCTCAAACCATCACACTGTCTCTCAATCACCAGCCTTTGATATCCTGTATAAGTTTCATCATCAACTCGGCCTTTTCTAACACGAGTATGACAACCATGCTTGCCCCGCATCTCTCATACCCTCCTCCATCCCCACCTCTATCACCATCATAACCACCACCTGCTTATCCAGCCTCAAAACCACTTCCAACTATACCCCCACCATCCCCAATACAAGCCATGGTGGAGTGCACTCCGTGCAGCAGCCCACCGGTTGTTATGACATTCAAATCACCAATCGTTTCGTTTGAAAACTTGCCAATCCCTCCAGTGACACCAGTCAAAGGCATCCAGCTTACTCCCTTGCCCCCCCAAATGTGACCACAATCAAAGAGCACGGGAGCCCAAAACCTGTGCAGCGGCTGACAACTACTATAGCTCAACTGTGAGGTCGTAAGTAAACCCTATACCTGATCGGTTTCTGATAGAAGCCTCCTCTATCAGTTTGCCTCACACCCCGTCATGGAGTGGCGTGTCTATATTATGTGTATTGACCCACTGGGGTCTCTACTGTCCATCACGAGCATTTCCTATTATTCTCCCTCATTGCCATCATCTCATATGCATGCATTTTCCTTAAGTTTCCTTGTAGGCTGACACTATTCTCCTTGTCTTCTATTCTTACCTTGGTCTTTTACAGTGCCTTCATTTCATTTGAATCCAGTTCATTCACATCAGGGCTGCACCCCTGTTGTCCTCCTCCTGTGCGTACCACATGCCTTCATCCTCATATTTGGTTCACCACCCTTGCCCTTTTCAGTTTTCCACTATTCTTGCTCACCTTCCTCACTCCCACCCAGTAACTCTTTGCATCAATGTGGGGTTTTATGTTGGCAAGGGAGACATTGCCATGCAGCCATTGCATTCACATGATCGAGCCTTTCACGGGTGCACACATTGTGCTCAACCTTCACACGATTTCCTCCAATCTTTCAACCAACACTCCCAAGTCCCGACACAACTGTCAATGGCGCATTATCCTTGCACATCATATCCATGACCCACTTGACAGAGGAAGGCAACCACTCACATACCCTGTAAGGAGGCCAGCTTGGCTACATTTGTACAGATTGTGCCAGCACTCTAATCACACTTCTGAGTCATCCGAAGCATCAGAAGCCACAAGGTTCTTTCCAACATGTGGAGTCCTTCTTGTCACCTAAGATTTCTGGCGTTGGGATGGTCATCTGAGGTGATGTCCCTTCTGTTACTTTCTTGCCCTTTTATGATTTCTTCTGCTACTCCCAATTACCGTTCATAGTCTTGGACGACCACATGGAGCTTACTCCGCAACTCCCACCACTCCCAACCCTAACCCTAAGGTCAACCCTAAATGACCCTCCCGACAAACCTCCGGAACCCTCTATCTCAGTGTTATTCCCAGACAACACCCGATACAGGGTGCCAAATAACCCTTTCCGAGGGCCGCTCTCTCAAAGACTCAAAAAAGAACACAATAAGTCGCTTCAGGATGCTTTAAGCACCATCAGAGCGCCCTTCTTCTTTGGGCTCGAGGAGCCAATTAGGTTTGAGGGAATGAATGTGGGTGTTGACACGTCCATGGAGAACTTTAATGCCGCGGTGATCACAGTAATTGCTGCTATCGAGCGAGGATACTACTCGACTCGGGACCCCACCCCACTGAACCCCACAGAGTGGGCCCAGCTCTCATGTGCACTACTTGCAGCGGTTGGCAGGGGTTACCACCGCCAGTACACTGTTGAGCAGGAATGCCACCTTGAAAAGGTCAGGGCCGAGGCAATCGACCCCAATCCATTGACCAACAAAAATCCCTCGCTATTCCACCGGCTGGCTGCCATAGCGGGTGACGTCAGTGAGCACATAGACACTGACCAAGAAGGGTACACAGATTGGTACTCTACCTTGAAAAAAGATTTCACTGAGAAAGCGACGAAAGCTGTGGCTGCAGAAGTTGACGAGAAGTGGCTTCTTTGGAAAGCCAATGAAGTTGACAGACTCGCTAACGACTTAAAACAGGAAATCGTAGACCGTGCGAGGAACAACGGTATCGACTACTTTATTGAAACAGGCCAGAGGTTAGGGCTTCATATCACGCGTGATGTGAATGCTGTAATGCCTATGGCCGCACCCACACTCGGGAGAAAACGCTCTCTATCGGGCTCACTTTCTAGTGCGGGACCGACAACCCCCACAATGAGAAGGTTTATCCCTCCAAAGGAACGCACTCCCTCTCCTGTGACTACACCGCGCAGGAGGCCTACTCTCCCATATACCCCACAGAGGGAGAATACCCCCCCTCCAAACGTAAAAGTTGCACCGACAACAAATGGCGGCATTAACCTAGATACCATAATGGCAGCGATCGAAGCAGCAGTGGGGCCCGCTATCCAGTCAGCGATGGCTCCCTACGCAGCCAAAATCAGTGCGCTAGAGAAAGCAACGATACCACCCCCTCAGGTGGTCCGTACAGAGCCTCGCCGTAACACAGTCTCCCCTCCCAAAACCAGCGGCACTGCAGCTAGTATGTGGGCACCCATAGAGCCGGCCCAACACCCGGCGGCAAGGGCCCCAATAAACCCACCTCAGTGTACTGACATGGAGGATGATAACTTCACACCCATCACCCGTAATGGGCGAGGGAAAAAAAAGGTAAACCCCACACCTGCATCATATGCAGGTGCAGCAGCGACGGCAGCCAATACCAAACAGCCTTCAGCCCCACCCAGACAGCCCATCCGAGTTCCAACAATTACAGAAGTCACAGTCCTCCGAAATGGAGGCTTTCACGACTCTGATTTGGAACAGAGGGTAAGGGCACGTGCGGCAGATGCCATAGTCCGTGAGGTCACTCTGAAAATGGCAAAGGCAGTGGCCAAACCAGTCCCGCTCAAAGCTGGACGCTGGAGCATTCACCCACGGAGCAAAGGCAACTTTGTCTACTCCTTTGACGGCAATGTCCCCTTTGATTTAATTGCAACTTACGAACATATCTTACTCTCACCTTTCCGAGGCTCAGGTAAACTCAGCCCCTCAATGGGCTGGACACGCCTCCTAGCACATGGTGTCCCAGTGTGGGATGATGACGGAGGGTCAGCCTTTGAACCGGAAGCGCTTCTCGAAGGAGTGAAGGCGATGCCAGGCCTAAGAAGGGCACACTTTGCAATGCCCCCAAGGTGGCTGAAACCGGTCAATCGAATTGAGGGTGACTACTCCACAATTACTTTCGCTATCTCGGACCCGGATGGTACCATCACTAGCAAGCTTCTAACAGGAAGGGCGGCACTCTTTGGGAAGGAAGTAGTCATCCAAAGATGGGTGGATAAGCCTGCTCTGGTACAATGCTCACACTGTCATGCTTTAGGACATATTCGATCGTCAAGGGCGTGCGCACTTGCACGGGACTCGGTCAAGTGCCACATCTGTGGTGGCACCCACCGCTCGGAGGAGCATGATCAGAAATGCCTCCGGAAACACGCAGTCGCAGGTCTCTGTGACTGTAAGCACTTCAAGTGCCTTAACTGCCATAAAACAGGGCATGATTGCAGGAACACACGCTGCCCAGCACGAGACCTTTTCCGTCTGCGCCAAAGCCGACGACCCAGAAGGTCCAAAGGTAAAGGTAAAGAGATTGAACAACCCGCTGTGAACCCTTCAAATGCCACAATTGAAGAGATCCTTGACCTGGACGGGGACCTCTATGATCCACCCCCTCTACCGCTCAACCCAACCGGACGCCAAATCAGGTCCGCTCTGCATGACAAATCAACAGCAGACCTTCTCAACCACCTTGACCAATCTATGGAGGTGGACGGCAGAAATGAGGTATGGCCCAGCACGGCCTATGATACTGATGAGTTTCCTAAGGCCCTGAATGGCGGGCCCTCCAAACCTGCAGAGACAACTACTAATGGTGCCGCACAACTAATTGACTACTCACCCTCACGCCCTCAACCAGGCGCTGCCAACAAGCCCATTGCCTAATGTCGGCACACCCTCCCATACTCATGGCGTCTGTGAACATGCGCAAACGCAACGCAATTACCCACACGTTATTGAACAGTGATAGTAAAACTCACCTAATGTTAATACAGGAACCGTGGTTTGACACCATCGGAACAGCAAGAAAGGACAGCGCACGGCACGGAGTAGATGTGCTGGGAGGAGCGGCATCCCCAGCATGGGAGATTCACTACCCCGGACATACTGAAGGCCAGCGCCCCAAAGTCATGGCCTACTCACGCAAGGAGACGCGAGAAAGTGACAATACCACACACTTTACAGTAGTGCCGCGACTAGACGTCTGCACGCACCCAACGATTCAAGTTCTAGACTTAATATTTGAAAAAGAACAGTGGCGAGTAATTAATTTCTACCATGATGTTCGAGATGATTCGTGCCTCCGAAAACTTCTAGAAATTGACATCGACGCGATCACACCCACTTTAGTGGTAGGTGATTTCAACACACATGCCCGAGCCTGGTCCCCGTCCGGCATCACCCAGTCACCCTGGGCAGGCCGTCTGGAGGAGTGGGCAGCCAGGAACCTGCTTATGCTAGCGAACAACCCAGGGGAGATCACCCGAAAAGGGGCAGACCATGAACGGGACTCTGTAATCGACTTAGTGTGGTACAATGAGGCGGCCATCCAAGCTGCAACTTTCACAGGACTGACCATAGACTGGGAAGGCAGCCTCGCTTCGGACCACGCCATGTTACATGTGTTGGGCCACACCCATGACAAGTCTAGAAACCCAAACTTGGAAACTGACCTTGGCTTTCTCATCGACCCAGAGAAAAGCGAGGACTGGACCCGTGTTTTCAAGGAAAGATCTTCTGCGTACCCCTTTCAGCCTAACCCCACCGTAGAAGAGGTCGAGGAAGCAGCGGAGGCCCTCACAAGAGACATACACCAAACCAACGAAGAGGTATTTCGACGACGCAAACCCCCACACCCCAGAGCCGCACCCTGGTGGAACGCTGCGTGCTCAGTTGCGACACAAAACTTACACAATGCTCAAACAACAGAGAGGAAAGGGATAGCACAAGCAAGGCTTAAAGGTACAGTCCGCATAGCAAAACGCAAGTGGGCCGACGACTACATAGAGAAGGCACAACTCTGGGAAGTGGCTGCCTGGAGACACGGCCGCAAAGTATCTAAAGTGCCGTCGTTACAAGGACCAGATGGGTTAGTACACACACACGAAGAAGTCGCTGACATTCTCTCACAGCGTTTCTTCACTCAAACACCACCGAGAGTGGAACCAAGTTTTGAAGACGACCCACCACCACGACCAACACGAACACTCCCCTCCTTTGATGAGGAGCTCGTCGGAACCCTCCTCAAGAAGGCAACCAACAAGTCCGCACCGGGACAATCAGGTCACACCTGGACGGTCCTGAAATGGGCCTGGGCAGCAGACCCTAACCGTCTAATGGACCTCTTCACCGCTTGCCTTAAAGCAGGACACCACCCCCGCTCATGGAAAGAAGCAGTAGTGTGCGTAATCCCAAAACCGAACAGAGCTGACTATACTCTCGCAAAGAACTTTAGACCAATCTCACTCCTGGAGTGTCTAGGTAAGCTCCTCGAAAAAATAGTGGCCAAACTTATCTACAGGGAAATGAACAAACACGTGCTAGTCCCCACCACGCAGTTCGGAGGGCGAGATGCCTCGTCTGCCCTTGATGCGGGACTCACGCTGCTCCATGATATCCAAGCAGCCCACAAGGTGGGGCTGAGAACTGGTATACTTCTGTTCGACATACAAGGATATTTTGACCACATCAATCACGAGAGACTAATACAGCTCTTTGCTAACTTAGGCTTCGCACCAGAGCTGGTACAGTGGTGCCGATCCTTCCTAAAGGACCGCACCGTCCGCCTCCGCTTCAATGGTAAGTCATCGGACCCCTTTGACTTCACCGTAGGAACCCCACAAGGGTCACCGGTGTCGCCAGTCCTATCAACAATTTATACGTCCGCCCTCCTCTATAAGATGAGAGAGTGGACAAACGCATCACTTGGTATGTATATAGATGATGGCGTCATCTTTGCTTGCGGACACAGGTGGGAGGATGTCAAGGTGTCCATGCGTGAAGGATACATTGCATGCATAGACTGGCTGACTAGGGCCGGACTCAATGCAGAGCCGGAAAAGACAGAACTAATATTCTTTAGGAAGCGGGGGGAAAAAACGGACCCGCCTCATTACATTGACCTTCCGCTTCGACCCCCCCCCACACACCGCAACTTACCGAGTTCCGGCTTCAAATACCATGAGGTATCTGGGCTTCTTCTTTGACATCCGGCTCTCTTGGAAACACCATGTTGAGGTAATGTGTAACCAAGCGCGAGCATCCCTCAAGGCTCTTCAGCTCTTAGGGAACTCCGTCCGTGGACTTGACCAGGCAAGATGGCGATTGGCATACAATGCCATCTGCCTGCCAGTGCTCACCTACGGATGTCAGCTTTGGTATGCGGGAAAACAAGTTACTCTTGTTAAAAAACTCCAAACAGTTCAGAACGACGCGGTAAAACTGATCTCAGGCACTTTCCAGACCACCCCACGTGAACCTCTACACCACCTCCTAAACATCCTCCCTATGGACCTACATCTAGACATGATACTCCAGAAGACGGCTTTCCGACTGTACAGAGCACCAAAGGGGAGCCAGTTACTCAAACGGCTAGGAAGTGCATGGCACACACCGAACCCTAATGATCTCCCACTCCCAGCACCGAATAGAGCCAGCACGAAAACGACACTGCGCTCAATCGCAGCCAAAGTGCCCGTAAATGGACCACGCGTGGACCTCTTCCCTGAACTACCACCGGGAGCACCAAGCTGGAATGGACGGGTACAGGTAATACACAAGCAGAAAGAATGGGACTACGAACTGGTCACTCACACCCTTACAACGGCATGCCGTGAGGGCACTACAATTAACATCTTTTGCAGTGGCGTACTCTCAAACAAGGGGCGCGCGGATGGAAAACAAATTGGAGCCACCTCCGCGGCCCTATACCAAGAAGGGAGAGAAAAACACCATGCGGAGAACATCCTCGGTGAAACGGTGACGGAACAAGACATTATGCTACGCTCTCTTCACTCAGGACTAGACACGCTCACTTCCCTCTTAGACCTTCACCCGGCACAACAAAACAAGCTCATAACCATCGCCTTAGCATCAGGAGCCGCCCTGAAAAGGGCTTTGGACACATCTCCACACACGGACCAAGCGGAGTCCATCAAGCTGCTTAGAAGGTTAAACAATCTCATAGATAAGTACCCCGACGCAAATATCACCTTCCTATGGCTGCCCAAAAGATCACAATTTGTAGGTTTCCGAAGGACGAGACAACTTGCGCTGGAGGCAGTCAGAATGGCTGACCTCACAGACATCATTGAACCCCATACAATAAACAACCAATTAAAACAGGCCGAGAGTGCTGCAATTGCGGCGTGGGCAGACCGATACAACCAAGCACCACACACATCCATGGCCTATCAAACAGCGCTAACCACCCCACCAGATGGGAAAACACACCATACTTTCCAAACAAAATACCCAGCCACCCACTAGCAACGGGAAATATGACCACCGGCCCCGATACAGAGGGGCCCAAAGCTACGTTTTCTAGATTAACACACTCTACTTTTTACAGGTTCATTACAGGACACGCTTTCACCGGGGAATACACTCAAAGATTCTTCCCCCAACATACTCAAGACCAAATCGCCTGCCAATGCGGCGAGCCCCTCCAGACAATCGAGCATGTCATCATGCACTGCCCCTTATTCACCGCTGCGCGCCACAGGCATTTGATGTCTAACGGCCGCCCACGAAACTTCCAACAGCTCCTCGAAACCCCGAAGCGCGTACAAGAGCTGCTTCAGTTTCTAGAGGAGACGAGAGCCTGCAATAAACTGCGGGCGGTCTGGGAGCCAGACTGAGGCACAGGGTCTTTCTTTCTTTCCGTGGCAGAGTAACCCCCGCTACAAAATACATACGACCACCACACAACACAATGTTTTTTATACCACACATAGATAGCACGCAGCTATCTCCTTTTTATTAGCACCCAAGCATGTATAGTCATAACGCGTAGATACACTTTCGCGACTGCCTCTGTGCCAAGTTGCACGCGCTGCGGAATACAAATTCAGATTTAAAAAAAAAAAAAAGTCTTGGACGACCTCATGCACAACGACGGTCTCTTCCTCTTCCCACAAGCCCACTTCTTCTTCGATTACCACGTGCATACGACTTTGGCAGTGTAGTACACCTTTTATGTCATGTGTCTGGTGGCTATGGGGCCACACGTCACTATTCAAGCAGGGGTCAGGGGTTTGTCTACCTCAATACATCATCAGGATGCTCTCATCTTTCTTCTCAGCTAGTTCAATGAAGGACTATGATGATCTGGGCCACCAATCCATCATATGTATTCCTTTGCCGCTTCCTCACTAACCTTCCCTCTTCTTCTAGTTCCATTATCTTCATCCTTCTCAGACCCACATGCGTGGCCCATCGTTGCAGATCACATCATTGCACATCACAGCCCTCATGTATGGCCATCCTTTCCATCATCCATCAATTTGAGTCTACAGCAAAAATTGAACTTCTCTTTCACTCACGTGTTTGGTTTGGGTTCACAAATACGACGTGCTCGCTGAGATAATCTACCAGATATGCCTGGTGTTCTCCCCATCGTACCCTTCCCCAGCCCCTTGACCAGCCCACTGTTTCCCTTGACCTCAACCTCACCACAAATGACCCTCGTGTGAGACCGAATGACGCTCTGTCTCTTATCCTTGTTGCAGTCATAACACAGTCATTCAAGTTTGTCATATTTGTCAACAACTCATACTCAGTCGGTCTGTGTAACTGCTATTGCATTGAGAGGACTGCCTAACATTCTCACGTTGCTTTGAATGGATGGAAAATTGTGTAGTGAAGCTCACACTGACGTTGCCAAGTCATCTTGCCTCGGAGGGACTTGATATATACTGCCTCAAGAGCCCCGATTGTTGGCTTGATTCTCGAGTAAGTAACTAGTGTTGTTCACCCATTTACCTGCAAGGAACCTGACAGCAACAAAATCAGAAACAGTGGCATGGAAGAATGCTGAGGAAGCGCTTGCTGAGGAGTGTGCGCATCACACCCATTTTCTGCAGGACATCAAGGCAGAGTGTCGGGAACTGTTCGTCATCCCTGCGTTACTGGATGCATTTGTTGTGGTATCGCAGGTTGTGAACAGTATTTTGGATCCACAGGCAGGTTGAGAAATGTCATGTCGTGTTGTATGTGTGTATGTATTGTAATTTTTTGTCCGAGTGTGGAACTCATTCCAAGAAGCCCCGATCTGCACACAAAAAGGGATTCGTGATCACAATGTCGTTCAGCTTTCCCAAATCCCACCTTGCTGCCAAGTTATTATGACCTTCTCAACTCTGTGCACCCTGCAGGCCATTATAAGTGATGCTATTGACGAAATACATGCAGTCTATGCATCTCATTTGGGCTCTCCTCCCTCTCTCCCTCCCTCCTTCCTCGTCATCTTCATCATCCCTCCTTCTCCCCAAAGCAACGTTGTTCACCCACACCCCCTCTCCTTTCTCTCTCCAACAACACCCTGTCCTCTGCCTCACATTACTTGTCATCTAATTCCTTCTTCAGTTTATGATGCCCCTCTTGACTTTCCCGACCTCAATCTTCCAGGAGACCCCTTATCTCCCACTGAACAGTTTACCTCTCGTTTAGACGTCGCAAATGCCATCTCTCGCATTGTTGCTGCAGCTTCACAAATGGCTGTTGTCATGATCGTACAGTATGTCCCATTTCATTATCTTTTTGCTCATTACGCTACAACTTCTCCAAAAAGTACCACCTCCCATCGTGCCTGTGCTTCTTTGAGGCATCTCATGTCCCAGAGCTCCTTAGCACTGCCGGGTCTACTGGTTTATCTGTCAAAGAAGGAATAGCATGGACTACTCTCGTCCTTCCTAGTTGAACTCTATCACAAATCCGACTCTTACTTCAATATTCTTTCCAACTTCTACCTATGATTGAATGAACATATAATTAAAGGAGAGTGTGGCTTGGTGTAAACTTTCTAAACAAACTCATAAGTATACCGATAACCCATGGCACCCGTTGTACTTCATGGGTGCTGAATAAACCTGTGGGTATACCCACAACCCCTGATACCCCTTATACCTAGGACACCCATTGTATTTCACGGGTGCTGAACAAACCCATGGGTATACCCACAACCCGTGATACCCCTTGTATACCCATACCCACTCATATAGGTATGGGTATATCATGGGTGTGGGTGTGGGTATGGGCTCTGATACCTGAGGGTATACCCATGCCATTCACTAAGCCTAGGCCCATAGCCTGACAAACAACAAGTGATTGAGCAATGATAGTGTGACATGTAAGCAAATGTAGAGGCATAGGAATGGTAGAGTAGTGTGGGAACAAGCTAAGAAACTTTAACAGGGAGAACTTGACAGATACAGAGAAGGGCTTGAATGATGGACAACTTGATGTAGGCACACATGAAATGGAAGATGCAAAGATAACAACTTTATTAAGGTGCATACAGTATTACACCTTTAAGTGCAAGGATGGCTTCAAGCATGTGAAAAGAGAATTAGGGTACATTAGGGCAAAGAAAGTGAATACATGAGCATGTGAGTGAAAAACAAATGATGATTAGACATGATTATGCAGTATAATGAAGAGAAATGGGGCATCCCCATTGAGGTACCAGAGACACAAGATCAGCAGGCATGCAACAAGCATGCTAGGCTGTATCTATGAGGTGGCATAGGGTATAAATGGTTGTGATGTCTGTTGGCCTGCCTCTGATAAGGCAAAAGTAAATGCAATATCAAATAAAGGGTGCCTTATGGCCAATTGAAAAAGAATAGCACATTTGTGCCCTTCCCCTCAACCTTAAAGATACAGTTGAATAACTGCTAGAGCCCTTAAATCTCCCAATTTCATCACAGAATGTTGAGAATAGCCTAAACTGGCAGGTATCTCCCACACCTAATATGTGTATCTGCTAGTGTAATCACTGCTACATGCATATGGGGACAATTAGTCCAGGGGTTTAAAGACTTTCTCTCCCCACTCTGCTTTCTCTCAGTCATAAGAATATTCCTTCACCTCACCAACCATTCCTAAGATAGGGCCCATAACCTGTAGCAATACAGGGACAAAATAGGAGGCAAGCACTTCATAAGTGCTCTAAGATAGTGATATGAGAGTGTGATAGAACTGATATTCTGCCCCTACAATATAAGTACAATATATATACTGTCTCTATATTCATATATAATCAGGAAGGACTAGTGGCCAGCTGTCCTAGAAGCTATCATAGGGCTATAGTATATAAAACATAAGAGGCTTTTAGGGCTTAAAGTCATGTGCATCAAGGAGCTTCGGGCTCAGAGTGTATGGAGCCACTGTGATGCTCAACAATAAGTTGCTATAGCTACCTTTCAAGGGGTTTATCATTGAATTCCATATCAATGTCATCATTCTCATTATCTAAGATTTCTTATAATTTGGAATTATCTTCAATAAAGTTCTAATATGATAGGATAGCATTAGTTAGTGGGTTATCTTTAAGCTCTTTAGTGATGTGCAGGCTCAGCTTGGCCCAAATGCTGGGGCTTAGGCCTAGCTCAAGGGGCTCAGGCTTAGCTGGGCTTAGGCCAGGGCTTTTAGCAGACATTTGTGCATAGTAAAGACATAAAGCAAGAAGTCATTGCTGAAGTACTCACACTGTCACACAGAACACTACCCTTAAGGAAAATAAATAGTTCTCCAAAGGCATAAGCTTTTATATTTTCAACTTCAATGTAGTACATTGGGCAGCAAAGTGTCCTTCTTGGCCACAAATACGATATACTGTAGAGCTGCTGGAATCAGCAAACACCTTCTGTAGAACCCTAAAATGAGGCTCATGTGTTGTGACTGCAAGAATAATAAGGTTGGCATCCTATAAAGGAAATGTTGGTGACATACTGTACATATGGCAATAGGGAGATGAACTTTGGGACATGATGAGTATTCAGCTTGTGTCCTCTATTTGTCCTCTGTCAATGAATGTCATAGGCTCATGGCCACCGATGCTGGCATCAGAGATGATTACTTTGAGCTATAAACTTATGAGCAATTAAGTGTAAATGACCCACTTGCTTCCAACTAGGGTCATTGTTCATTCTGGATAACCTGTTGAGCGCTGCTGGGGCTCCACATGCTCTGAGCTCTGAGCTCCACACTCTGAGCTCCATGCTTCTATGTCCCACACATGTATCAGACCCTATGGCAGTTCCTAGGACAGCCAGCCACATGCCCTCCTGATTACATACAGGTATACAGATAGTATATATATATTGTGCCTATAGCATAGAAGTAATATATAGAGTATTCTACATCTATCCCTCTTTGGACGCTTCTGGAGCATCTATTTCCATTCTCATCTCTTCACTGCTACAGGTTATGGGCCCTGCACTCTAGACTAACTTTAAAAGGAAACTTACCAATATGTTTGAACCCGCCCAACAACCAATCAATCACGCCAATCACATAAGCAAAATCAATAACCAAAGTGGTGGTGACCTTAGCAATACTAAAGAGATCCCCTCCATACCACCTAAAACAACAACAGGGATAATTAAGAGAGTCAAACCAAACAAGTATATAGTGACCACACTTAAAGATCAACTTGAAGAGAACAATTGGGCCAACTGGACCAAGTGTATCATTCCCATTTTGGATGTATACGATGTATGGGAATATGCCAACAAACAAATCCTAAAGCCCAATCACTGCACGGTACCTGCTAGCGCCAGAAACTGAGAAAGTAATGACAAGACTGCAAAAATAATTATCCTCCAGAACATATCTAAGGATCAATTGCAACATATTGACCAAAAAGGCACCTCAGCCAAAATATGGCAATCTATTACTGCCTTACACCAATCCACTGAATTTCATACTAGAATTATGCATCTTAGTAGGGTTTGTCACAGGTATGTGTGACACCGTGGTGTCACAGTCACGGGTTGCGCAGGTGCGGGTACAGGTTGAGGATAATGTATCCTTGCCTAAACCGTGACCCATTCCCATGGGTAAGGGGTTTGATTGTGGGTATGAGCGCTTACCGGCTTGCATGAAAAAACTGAATCGCTGACGCTTTTGCCGGTCGCCATGCGTAAAATGATGGCATGCATTGAACAATGATCTGCCACCTGCCCACCCCCCTTCCTGGCCTTCCGAGTCCACATAAAACTGGCTCCACATTCCCTGGTTCCCGCTGTTCTGGACTGCATGCAGTGCCACGCACCCTGCACGCTGAGCACACCCTCCATCACTCATCTCACTCCATTGTTCCAGGCTTTGATTTCTGACCTCATGGATGTCCTTGCCACGTAAAAGCGGCAGGGTTAAAGTTCTAACCATTTGCTTAAAAGGTGAGTAGAGGATCTTCCTCTCTTTACATATATATTGTTCATTTTTTGATGTCAGACTTGTCAGTTCATCCCTTCTTCATCTTTCTCCCTCAGCTGATCGTCCTCTTTGACTGGCGTTTATCCAGTGCCGACCGTGGTGTCCTTCCAGCCATGATCCCCTTGATCTTCCCCAGGCTCCCCTTTAACTACCATGACTTCGGTATCCTGACACTCCAACTTCTGCGTTCTTGATTCTCCCTTCAACTATCACGACTTTGATGTTCGAGGACCAAGGAGTATATGCAAAAGAGATACAGGCCATACGGGCAGGATAAATGCCCTACATCATCACCATTGTAAAGTAAGTCCCTCCAATCCTTCCCCATGACTATCACTAAACCTAATAAACTCTCTGCACAGGGAAAGTCAATGCGAGCCCTGCTGCCCCCGCACAGGCCAGCTGACTCACTTGCCTCTGCCTCCTTGACAACCTCAAGAAAATCATCTCGAGTTTCATGCCCTTCGTTTAAGGTGGCTGAATTGCTCACCCTCTCTCCTCCGCATCTTCATGTCCATCTTTGAAGCCCTTGCTTGAGGCAGCTGACTCTCTTGCCTCTTGTTTCTCATCCTCGCAACCCTCACTCAAGGCAGCTGACTCAGTCATTTCTCTTTCCTCGACAAACTCTCCACAGTCACTCCGATTTGTGTCTATTGGGCTTGATGGCAAATCTTGTGCCAGCAGCCCTGAGTCCCAGGGGCATATAAGCATGACCGACAGTGAGGTTGACCCGCAGACAGAGCTTGGTAAGCATCGACTTATCTTTTTTTTTTTTTGCTAACTGACCTTTGTATCAGACAACATCAAAAAGACCTGGCGCTCCCCTATTTATTCATTCTTCAAGTCTGACGTATCTATTCAGTATCACAATGGTCGACTTGTTCACTTCTTTCCTTGTGTGGCATGAGTCTGCAAGATCAGTCTAGGAGGCGTCCGCCGCTTTCAAGATTCAAAGGATAAGGCCTCAACTGCAAATCTGTGTCATCACGCCATGCGCTGCTTCAGTGAAGATGCTGTGAAAACCACATAATGTACCAGATGTATGTCGGAGTTGTAGATAAAGCCCATGTGCAATTTGACCGATGAGTAAGGGAAAGCCCACATGGGCCCATTAACCAAAAATCAGCGAACATAATGAGTGGGCCCATTGTATTAGCTCCCGATGATTTCAGATGGGCCCACAAATTCATCGGCAGGTGCTGTCGATCCCCTACATGGGCCCATTGTGTTTGCAGTGGCAGCTGCCGATGATTTCGGATGGGCCCACAAATTCTTCGGCAGATGTTGTCGATCCCCCTGCATGGGCCCATTGTGTTTGCAGTGGCAGCTGCCGATGATTTCGGATGGGCCCACAAATTCATCGGTGGGTGCTGTTGATCCCCTTGCATGGGCCCATTGTGTTTGCAGTGGCAGCTGTCGATGATTTCGGATGGCCCACAAATTCATCGGCAGGTGCTGTCAGTCCCCTGCATGGGCCCATTGTGTTTGCAGTGGCAGCTGCCGATGAATTCGGATGGGCCCATAAATTCATCGGTGGGTGCTGTTGATTCCCTCGCATGGGCCCATTGTGTTTGCAGTGGCAGCTGCCGATGATTTTGGATGGGCCCACAAATTCTTTGGCAGGTGCTGTCGATCCCCTGCATGGGCCCATTGTGTTTGCAGTGGCAGCTGCCGATGATTTCGGACGGGCCCACAAATTCATCAGCAGGTGCTGTCGGTCCCCTGCATGGGCCCATTGTGTTTGCAGTGGCAGCTGCCGATGATTTCGGATGGGCCATAAATTCATCAGTGGGTGCTGTTGATCCCCTCGCATGGGCCCATTGTGTTTGCAGTGGCAGCTGCCGATGATTTCGGATGGCCACAAATTCTTCGGCAGGTGCTGTCGATCCCCTGCATGGGCCCATTGTGTTTGCAGTGGCAGCTGCTGATGATTTCGGACGGGCCCACAAATTCTTCGGCAGGTGCTATCGATCC
Source organism: Russula griseocarnosa (assembly GCA_022884055.1). Classification (NCBI taxonomy): domain Eukaryota; kingdom Fungi; phylum Basidiomycota; class Agaricomycetes; order Russulales; family Russulaceae; genus Russula; species Russula griseocarnosa. Next base: position 40,854 of record JAGKRU010000035.1, read on the forward strand.
CCCTGCATGGGCCCATTGTGTTTGCAGTGGCAGCTGCCGATGATTTTGGATGGGCCCACAAATTCATCGGTGGGTGCTGTTGATCCCTTCGCATGGGCCCATTGTGTTTGCAGTGGCAGCTGCTGATGATTTCGGATGGGCCACAAATTCTTCGATGGGTGCTGTTGATCCCTCGCATGGGCCCATTGTGTTTGCAGTGGCAACTGCCGATGATTTCAGATGGGCCCACAAATTCATCGGCAGGTGCTGTCGATCCCCTCGCATGGGCCCATTGTGTTTGCAGTGGCAGCTGCCGATGATTTCGGATGGGCCCACAAATTCTTCGGCAGGTGCTGTCGATCACTTGATCCCTTGTATAGGCCCATTATGTTTGCAGTGGCAGCTGCCGATGATTTCGGATGGGCCCACAAATTCTTCGGCAGATGTTGTCGATCCCCCTGCATGGGCCCATTGTGTTTGCAGTGGCAGCTGCCGATGATTTTGGATGGGCCCACAAATTCATCGGTGGGTGCTGTTGATCCCCTCGCATGGGCCCATTGTGTTTGCAGTGGCAGCTGCCGATGATTTTGGATGGGCCCACAAATTCATCGGCAGGTGCTGTTGATCCCCCTGCATGGGCCCATTGTGTTTGCAGTGGCAGCTGCCGATGATTTCGGATGGGCCCACAAATTCATCGGTGGGTGCTGTTGATCCCCTCGCATGGGCCCATTGTGTTTGCAGTGGCAGCTGCCGATGATTTCGGATGGGCCCACAAATTCTTCGGCAGGTGCTTTTGATCCCCTTGCATGAGCCCATTGCATTTGCAGTGGCAGCTGCCAATGATTTCAGATGGGTCTACAAATTCATCAGAAGGTGCTTTTAATCCCCTTACATGAGCCCATTGCATTTGCAGTGGCAGCTGCCGATGATTTCAGATGGGCCTAAAAATTCATTGTCAGGTGCGTTAATGCGCTTAGATCCACTGATAAATTTTTAGACATTATACTTAGTTTAACATAGTTTCTTTTCATACTAGCAATATTATTTATTAAGATATAGATATATCTCTGAAACACTTGGGGCATTACTAATGATAGCATTTCATATCCTAATCAGTCATCATCTCTACACATTCTCATGATATATCCATAAGACATGGTTTTTTATGACATTTGAAACTTTCTCTTTTCATATTAAATTTTCTTTAGCTTCAAAGCCTAAGCTATATGTCACTAGTAAATAACAGTACTGTAATAAGGCATGTTTATTCTGACAGATGCATGGTGCCAGCAGCTTATCCATTCATGTAATGTCTTGTAAATGCAATATGATCTTGTTTTTTAACAGCTCACCATGTCTTCAGTAGCTACAAACACAATGGGCCCATGCGAGGGATCAACAGCACCCACCGATGAATTTGTGGGCCCATCCGAAATCATTGGCAGCTGCCACTGCAAACACAATGGGCCCATGCAGGGGGATCGACAACATCTGCCGAAGAATTTGTGGGCCCATCCGAAATCATCGGCAGCTGCCACTGCAAACATAATGGGCCTATACAAGGGGATTGACAGCACCTGCCGAAGAATTTGTGGGCCCATCCAAAATCATCGGCAGCTGCCACTGCAAACACAATGGGCCCATGCGAGGGGATCAACAGCACCTGCCGAAGAATTTGTGGGCCCATCCGGAATCATCGGCAGCTGCCACTGCAAACACAATGGGCCCATGCAGGGGATCGACAGCACCTGCCGAAGAATTTGTGGGCCCATCCGAAATCATCAGCAGCTGCCACTGCAAACACAATGGGCCCATGCAGGGGGATCGACAGCACCTGCCGAAGAATTTGTGGGCCATCCGAAATCATCGGCAGCTGCCACTGCAAACACAATGGGCCCATGTAGAGGGATTGACAGCACCTGCTGATGAATTTGTGGGCCCGTCCGAAATCATCAGCAGCTGCCACTGCAAACACAATGGGCCCATGCAGGGGATCGACAGCACCTGCCGAAGAATTTGTGGGCCCATCCGAAATCATCGGCAGCTGCCACTGCAAACACAATGGGCCCATGCGAGGGGATCAACAGCACCTGCCGAAGAATTTGTGGGCCCATCTGGAATCATCGGCAGCTGCCACTGCAAACACAATGGGCCCATGCAGGGGGATCGACAGCACCTGCCGAAGAATTTGTGGCCCATCCGAAATCATCGGCAGCTGCCACTGCAAACACAATGGTCCCATGCAGGGGGATCAACAGCACCTGCCGAAGAATTTGTGGGCCCATCCGAAATCATCGGCAGCTGCCACTGCAAACACAATGGGCCCATGTGAGGGGATCAACAGCACCCACCGAAGAATTTGTGGGCCCATGCGAAATCATCGGCAGCTGCCACTGCAAACACAATGGGCCCATGCAGGGGATCGACAGCACCTGCCGAAGAATTTGTGGCCCATCCGAAATCATCGGCAGTTGCCACTGTAAACACAATGGGCCCATGCAAGGGGATCAACAGCACCCACCAAAGAATTTGTGGGCCCATCCGAAATCATCGGCAGCTGCCACTGCAAACACAATGGGCCCATGTAGAGGGATCGACAGCACCTGCCGATGAATTTGTGGGCCTGTCCGAAATCATCGGCAGCTGCCACTGCAAACACAATGGGCCCATGCAGGGGATCGACAGCACCTGCCGATGAATTTGTGGGCCCATCCGAAATCATCGGCAGCTGCCACTGCAAACACAATGGGCCCATGTAGAGGGATCGACAGCACCTGCTGATGAATTTATGGGCCCGTCCGAAATCATCGGCAGCTGCCACTGCAAACACAATGGGCCCATGCAGGGGGATCGACAGCACCTGCCGAAGAATTTGTGGGCCCATCCGAAATCATCGGCAGCTGCCACTGCAAACACAATGGGCCCATGCGAGGGATCAACAGCACCCATCGAAGAATTTGTGGGCCCATCCGAAATCATCGGCAGCTGCCACTGCAAACACAATGGGCCCATGTAGAGGGATCGACAGCACCTGCCGATGAATTTGTGGGCCCGTCCGAAATCATCGGCAGCTGCCACTGCAAACACAATGGGCCCATGCAGGGGATCAACAGCACCTGCCGATGAATTTGTGGGCCCATGCGAAATCATCGGCAGCAAATATAATGGGCCCACTCGTTGTGTTCGTGCATTTTTTGTTAATGGGCCCATGTGGGCTTTCCCTTACTCACCGGTCAAATTGCATATGGGTTCTATCGAGTGCTACGACAAACATCCGGTACATGGCCTCTGAAAACAGCAATGAGTGTCAAGGATGCGGAGGCACAAAGTGGCTCTATCTTTGCTGCCTTTGCTCGTCAAGGACAATGACAGGTCCAGCACTCTCACCACTCACTCACTAACACAGAGCTTCAGTATGTTGTATGATTATCACTGAGACTTTTCTAATCATGATGCCCAGTGCTTGTACTGTATTGTCAAGTGGGTCACCGAGAGCAACTGCCCTGCAAACATTGTTAACGATGCCGAACTTCAAAACATTCTAACTGCTGGGAAGCCCCACGCTATCATCCCTTCTGTCTCCACCATAACACGAGACATCACTGCCTCGTTTGCAAAGTGTCGCGAGAAGATTGGCAAGTTGCTTAAGGTAAGTGTCACGTCACCTCTTTCCAGGCACAATTAACTGATTATAAGGACTATCCTGGGCGCCTTCATTTTACAACTGATGCTTGGACATCACCCAACCATCGGGCTTTCATCACCTGGACAGTTCACCTCCAGCATGAAGGTAAGATGCTCATGTTTCTGTTGGACTTTGTTGAGGTGCCAGAAGTAAGTTTTCTTACTTCTGCTGTTATCTCTTACTCATAGTATTCAAGTCACACACAGGCGTGGTTCTGGCCAATGCCTTCCAAGAAATGCTGGAGCATTTCGGACTGGAGGATAAGGTAAGCAGCATAGGCCTTCATTTTCCATTTGTCTAGTACTAATTATTGCTACCTAGATTCACTCCATGACTGCCGACAATGCCAGTTCAAACAATGTTCAAGTAGCTGCCCTCTATAAACTTGAAAACACCTTTGATGAAGTCAACCACATCCGATGTTTCAACCACACCATTCAACTCTCTGGCAAGGCCCTCATCAAACCATTCAATGCTGGTATGGGCAAAGGAGACAGTGGTGTCAAGAACAGTCCCAGTGATGTGCGAAGTCTTGAGGAGTTCGATCACGATGATGACACTGATGATGATGGTGTCGCTGGTCTCTTTGAAGATGAGAAAGACTATGGTGAAGGCAAGGGTGAGGGCGAGGGCGAGGATGAGACGATTAGTGACAAAGAGCACTCATCTGTCTTGGATAATACATTGGCAGTTCATGAGACTGTGTCTAAGGTATGTTAGGTTTATTTCTATTCATCTGACATTGGTAACTTGTTTCTTACAGCTTCGACAACTTTCATTCGCAATCATTCATTCAACTACCATTGCCCTCCCAGCATGGCGACGATTCTGCCAGGCCCATGATCTAAAACCGAAGCTGATCCCTCGAGACATCGTCACACGTTGGAACTCAACCCATGATATGATGGTGTTCGCCCTCAAGTATCAGAAGCCAATTGACAGTATTACAGCAGACAAGTCTCTCAAATTGCGAAAGTATGAGCTCAACAATGAGGGCTGGGTAATTATCAAACAACTTGTATGTCACCGCCGCTACTAGCGACTGCTGTGTGGTAGACTTTGGGTAGTACTTGAAGTAGAAGAGCTAAGGGCTAAGCCCCCTTAGGTGCGTCTGAGTAAGGGTACGTAGCCTCTGTACGTTATACCAGAGGTTCCCCTTGTGAAGTAGAGAGCTCAAGCAAGGAAGAGAAGTGTGCTTGTGGTCACTAGCCTCGTATTCTGATAGACAGGAGACTCAACTTGGAGCTTCCCAATCCAAGTTGAAGCCGTATAAATACATCCCTGACTGGACTAATGGAGACGCGAACCCGTAGATGGAGAAACCAGTATGGGGTAAGTAACTAATTCAACTGTACTACCCGACTGTCCCAAGAATGCCCAACGGAATGATAACAAGCCGATGGATACAATTACAAACCCTGAATAATCCGTATCAATAGCTCAAACACCGAGAAATCCAGAAGCAGCCCGCACTGCTATCAATCCTATGCATTTAGGTTCACAAGCCGATGATCAAGGGAATCACACGACACAAGACACCGAAACGAGAACAAACCCTGAAGCCCGGATCCTGAATAGAACTTACCCCTGTCCGTAAGGCGTACAAGCTAGCCTTACCCCAGAGAGCCAGTTACATTGTATCTGTATTGCAGGTAAGTACCATAGTCCTTTCAGTCTAACATATGCTAACGTGTAGTCTACTTTCTTAGCAATATAAGTCGGTGACATTGTATTTCTCCCAGGATTCCGCGAGTATAGCAGGAGTGATTCCAGCGATGGACACCCTGACAGGTACTCTGGACCTGGAAACCAAGCAGCCATATCACCCCTCAATCATTGCTGCCATGACGTTGGCTAGGAAGAAGATGGACCGGTACTATTCACTTACAGATGACGCGGCACCTTACCGAATTGCCATGGGTAAGTCTTGTCCTATGTCTAGCTGGGTACTAACTTAACACATCCAGTCCTTCACCCCGGACTCAAACTCAAGTACTTTTGTCAACACGAATGGGAGAAGGCATGGATCAAGCACGCTGAGAAGATGGTGTGTGAGGAGTATGCCACGAATTATGAAAAGGCTGCAGTGTCTGAGATGAGTGTCGAGGCCTCACCGGTGGTACGTGGCATGCTATCGCGTTTGTGACGTTCATTCTCTAATTCGTCCAATTTGATTCAGGGAAATGAGGGCATCTCAATGTTTGCTAACTTCTCCATTGGTGCATCGGCTGCGACGACTCTCAGTGAGGTCGACGAGTACTTGAACCGCCCTATGGAGAACATACTCGATCCTCTCAAGTGGTGGATCAATAACCACTGAGTCTATCCAAATCTCTCATCCATGGCCCTAGACTACTTGAGTGTACCTCGTAAGTCATTCAAAACTGAACTGTATTCCCGTACTCTTTAATAACTAGGCCTAGCAACATCGACTGCAGTCGAACGCGTCTTTTCTCAAGGCCGACACATTCTGCACTTCACTCGAAATCGGCTGTCACCCTCAGCCATTCGCGCTTACCTTTGCCTTAGGTCCTGGCACGCCACGGCATCGTTTCCACTAGCAATTTTGCGAGAGCCATCCAGTCAGAGTCAAAGAGGAAGCGGGACCAGGATGCTGAGGATGCTGAGGATTAAGGCGGTGGCCTTGTGAGAGGTCTGTCATGGACTCGTGGTTGGTGTGCGCATGTCTGTCGTTGCGTTGTCATTGTGTCCTGCGTTGTCATTTTGTCTTGCGTTGTCGGTTTGTCTTGTGTTGTCATTTGTCTTGCATTGTCATTTGTCTTGCGTTGTCATTTGTCTTGTGTTGTTGTTGTCTTGCATTGTTGAATTGTGCCTTGTGTGGTTGTGTACCGCGTTTATATATGCCAATCAACATTTGAGTGAAACTAGTTTGAGTGAAATAAGGCTTGTAACCCGCGGTTTCTATACCCCTAGCAGGTTATCATCACACTGCAGAGAAACCTGTGGACTACGGGTACAGTGTATACCCGTAACCGCACCAGGTGCAGGTTCCCGGGTCACGGGTACAGTGTTGAAATACCCAACCCGAGGGTTACCCATGATGAATCCTACATCTTAGAAAGTTATACTTCATGCATATGCATAAATCCAAGGACATTCTCAAATACATAAATAGAATGAAAACTACTATCAAAGAGCTAAATGCAATGAAAGATCCCAACCTCAAAATTAACAACAAAATGTTATCCATTCTTATAAGCTCTCTACCGAACACATGGGACCAATATCTATAAGATCTACATCAAACAAAATCTGTTACCAGTGAACCAGCTCCGGCACTCAACATTGTCTACCTCATATAGAACCTCAAGCCCAGCCAAAACTCTGGGGAACTAGTAAGAATGAGGATGAATTGTGTAGACAGATTTCTGTGATTTGATAGGGTTCAAAAAATTAGACTATATTTGATATTTTTATAATCCTATATAATGCATCTGAATTGTGTCAATGATTCCATGTCATTCATACACATTTGATTTCTTGTACTGTGTGCATTTCAAATGATAACAAATCAAGTTGATTCAGTTTAAATCAGATTGAATCAGATCAATATACATTTGAACATCAAAATAAAATGAAATTGAATCACAACAATTTACAATGATATAGTATTACACAAATGACATCAAACCCCATTGATTCCTATCAATGACCCATTATTGCCCTTCTTTTTGCCCTCTTTCGGGGCCTTTGATTATTGCATTACACTAAGTTGAAGTCAGTGTCAGAGTGTCAGTGGACAAAGTCTGAATGGATAGCAATTGCAAATATTTTTTTTAAATTGACCACGATGGCGCTAATTACTCATCTTTTCGTTGCAGCCAATAACTGGGCTGTGTAATAGAAATATTTGCATCTACCATACTCATATTCGCGCCATTATCGCAGTGTTTTGAGATCGATCACCATGCGCACACACAACTTAAGATCGTCGTATAACTTACTTCTCGGTATCACGTGATTCGTACTACATGCGACGCACGTCGCTTTGTCGTCCTCTGATCTCCTCTCCTCTCATACGCATCCACTGGTACTATATCCTCAAAAAGTCTAATAGGGTGCCTCTCGTGTGTGTAGCTATCTCAGGACGCTTCTTTTCTTCATCTTCTACTCTTGTCCACTCAGCGGAGCGTTGGACAACTCGAGTTGTCGAAGCTTCGTATGTGTTTCTTAATTGTTCTCGTGCTAACTATGCCTTCCCTAGATCTTTCCATCCCCATCCCTTAGACTCACAAGCGTGCACCACACAGCTGTGCTACAGAATGATGATGATAAGTACGTTCCCTCATAGTGAAGTCATCTGGATACCTGCTCGCCAAAGTTGCCCACCTATTCGCATACAGAAAGCTATCCAAGTCGCCCGTGCTTTTGAGTCATCAGTCTCCTTCCTTCTTACAAACTATCACTCTTTCAATGTGGCTGCTATGATCGTACGTTTGTAGGCCCTTTTATTGCACATCCAGCTGACCAATCAAAAATGACAGACAGACCAACGTGCACGTTAGTTCCCACTTTAGCAGCCTTTTTTTCCCACCTGTTTCTTATTGTCCTGGATCATCTTGGAACTTCACTGGCGACCTAATTGATTAGCTCAAGTTTGACCACGATAAGGCATTCTTATACGCCACTCAAATGGTATGTTTGTTATATAAAACAGACGATCGTACTAAATACACTCTCGTGTGCGCGTCTCAGCAGTCGAGTCGCTTCATAGTCAACACTACGTCCATCGTGACACAAACCAGGAATTTCATGATTCGTGTTGATAACCTTCATCCTACCTTCTTCCTCATCAATTTCGGCTTGGCCCGGTTATTTCTGCAATCCTGCAACTTATTTACATACCTCTTTTTACAACGAATCATTCGATCATTGGTACTCCTCCCTTCGCATCTATCAATTGCCAACAAGGCTACACCCAGTCGCGTCGCAATGACCTGGAGTCACTCGCTTATACCATCATTTATTCAGCACTTGGCCATTTGCCTTGGACTAGCAATTTCGCAGGCAACAACAACAAGGCAATCCTCCAAAAGAAAACATCGATCACGGCGGAAGAGCTGTGCAAAGGCTTACCACTCCTTCTGTAAATTCGTCACCTATGTCCATTCTCTTGGCTTTGACCAGAAACGGACTATCAGTACCTTCATTCCATCCTTCTAGAGTGCTCGAAAGTGGAGGCTAATGAGCTCATCAAGTGCCACCGTTGTACTTGTGTCCCCAGGGCAGCGTGACCATGAACCTATCTTTACTGGTCGAGTGTAAGTAGCCTCGCCCTGTATAAAGAAACCAACACTAATTAGATTTTTAGCCTTCACTCTTCGACTCTCACGATTGATCAATCATCTCGGTACATGCATGAAACACCTGCTCGTGCTACTCATACAAAAGGCATAAGATGTAGCACTGTTTACTGTTTTCGTTGGACTTGTTTTTGATGTACATGTAGGCAAAGACTTAACGTGTCAATGAATATTGTTGTAGACTGTAAACTTGTTGGTCATGACTCATGAGTGTAAATTTTTGATATGATGACCTCAAGCCGACCCTCAAGCTGACTAAGGAGCTGAGCTGCACCTAGCCAAAGATAAGCGGCGAATTGACGGCTCAGCTCAGCGCAGCTAAGTGAAATGGTGCCACAGCTTGGCTTAGCTGACAAGCAATCCGTGCAGCTAATTCCGGCTCGCTAATGACTCGGCTCAGCTACAGTAGCTGCCACAACACTACTCAAACCCGAGACCTGAAGTCACTCTCTACTACACTACCCATCGGAAAATCATCAGGTACTAGCACACCTTCGCCAGAACAAACAGGACAAGAAGAACCAGTCCTCGTAGTATTAACCACACTTGGATTAGACATCCAAGAAAGACAATCAGAGGACCCAAGCGCCTCAGACGACCCCAATATCAACAACTCCTTGAAGAAGTACTCAAAGCAGGACTTCCAATCCAGCACCCCTCCACTCATCCTACCAGAACTTTTACCAGGACCCCACCCCAGCACAACCAGTACCCTTCCAGCACCCCTCTTCCACCAGTAGTACCCATAATGGCAGCACAACCTGCAGCAGCCACAGCCCCAGCAAGGCTCCAAGGAGAACCCCAGTCATCTTCAGAGGAGACCGAACGAAATCTGACAAATTTAAACAACATTCTCACTCTATGCAGCAATAACGACCAAACACCCTGATGACTTCACCATATTTGCACGTTCTGTTGGCTATCTTTTATCCAGGGACCCTAGTCAAGGATTGGTTCAAGATCAAATGAATGAAGTAGTAACAAAGGTCACCAGGGCTACCAACCCTATTGGAAGAGATTAGGACGTACTATGGACCGATTATGAAACTGCCTTCAACAGCCGGTTCACAGACATTACCAAAGACCAAAAAGCCCTTCTGGAAGCTCAGGAACTTTATATGAAACCCGGAGATTTTAACCTGGATGACTACATCGCCAAGTTCAAGACCTCGCCAAAATTTTGAACTACGACCTAACCGACCACAAACAGCAGAACTGTTTTACCAAGGGCTGAACCCAGTGCTCTTTGAAGCATGTCTCCACCGAACAACCCAACCAAAGACCTTCACCGAATGGGAACAGCTGCACGAGCCGAATTAACAAATCAACTTCTATGACATGCTATGAGACGGGGATTCCAAGCCCACCATAATACAGGAAAGGAGGAAGGAACCTCAGAATGCACTTCCAAAACCTACACCAAAACATTACCAAATGACCAAGTAGTACCCATGGATGTCAATCGAGCATATTTTGCCCGGCGTGCCTACAGAGCAAGACAAGAAATCCTACCTAGCAAGGCCAATGCTTCTTCTGTGGCCGACAAGACACATGGCCAAAGACTGTCCTGAAAAGAAGCGTCAACAATCTTCATCCCAATCTGGAAAAACTCCTCCAGATATGGACAAACCTTTTCTCCCAGCTACTCACAGACAAGCCAACCGTTTAAGAAGGCTACACCCCTTCGAAATTGTCCTACCCCCCACAGTCAAGCTTCTGAAAATTCAACAGGCAAGAAGACAAGTTACACCTCACATGCATGAGGCACTTATCTAGAGGACTTAGAAGAGGAGGAGGAAGAACAGAGTGATGGTCACGATGTCCACATCTTGGCAGCTCACACCCTAGACTCTCTGATGAATAGAAGGATCAGTTTGTTCAAGAGATACTTAGAGGAGACAATGAACATTTTAGGAGGCCCACATACGTGGCGTTGGTCAGGGCCCTATTCCACAAGCCGTTTTTATTCCCAAGAACAGATCCATTCATGCTCCTGTCAACCTCTGATCTCTCAAAGTAATCTCCGAAATCGATGCTTGATTGATAGCAGAGCAACAGACAATTTTAAACTCTCACTGTCATCAAATATTTCAACCTACCCACCCAACCACTAAACAAACCAAGACCCATCTGAAATGTGGATGGAACCCCAAACAAGTTTGAATCAGTAACTCATGCCACCAATTTGGCCCTCCGTTACAAGCAAAAGACCCACAATCAAACCTTCTTTGTCGTAGACCTAGGAGAAGACCACATGCTTCTAGGAATGCCTTCCTTGCTGCCCAACCCAAGGATTGATTGGAAAAATGCTACCTTTGAAGGCAAAGTTGAAGCAGCTGCCACCAATGCCCTCCGAAAACTGCTGCCACAACAAGCAATAGACCATCTCAGATGAGGCAACACCTAGCAGATGCACACTACCTATCAGTCCTCAATGCCTATACCACCAACCTGAGGAGTCTACCATTCGCTGTACCTCAGTTTCAGTCACCCTTGCAGCCAACCAAGTTGATGGAAAGCCTAAGCACACCTGGCAACAAGAAGTCCCACATGAATATCACAAATATGGGAGATCTTCAGCGAAGAAGAATTGCAACGATTCCCCAAGTTGCGCCCCTGGGACATGCCATTGACTTAATACCTGAAGCTCCACCCACACTCGACTGCAAAATGTACCGGTTCCAGTATGGCATGGATGACAAGCTCATGAATGGATAGATGACCACCTGAAAAAGAAATACATCAGGATCTCCAAGTCACCATACGCCTCACCATTCTTTTGGGTCAAGAAAAGCGACAAAGGCTTACGACCTGTCCAAGATTACCGAAGCTCAATGAGCTTACTATCCGTAACACCTACCCCTCCCACTTATTAAGGACTCATCCAACAACTCATCAGGAAGAAATGTTT
>JAGKRU010000035.1:52777-99996 GCA_022884055.1 Russula griseocarnosa
GATCTGCTGCTGCCCCCGCCACTGCAGCTGCTTTTGCTGCTGCCTTGGTTTCAGCTGCAGCTGCATGTCGGGAGAACCTCAATGTTTTCTATACAGTGAACATGAGCACATGAGCTTCAAGTTTATGTCCTGGATGGTACTCACCGTGTGAGCGCTACAACTGCATTTTCTTCTTTTCCTTTTTCTTGTACTCTTAGAGATGCCAGTGTATCTGTGAGAATGAGATACTGTAATTACGATAACGACTTACATCCATCTTTCTTTATCGTTGTATGTCATCTTACAGTAATTAGGTTCTTGATATAGAACAGCAGCAGCTCTAATAAATGTAAAAGTAGGTGGTAGCAGTAAGAATCATTGTTGTAGTCCAGTCTTGTCTTGTCAGATGGCATGCTTAATTAGAGCATAAGAGATAGAGGCTCAACACCTCTATCAGTGGATCACTCAAATCAGTGTCACCTTCCATATATGGATGTCATGTCTAGTACATGTAACTAGGGTTCACCATGGTGACCCTGGGTTTTTCAGGCAACCCACCCACACCGCACCACAGGTACAGGTTTCCCGTTCCACAGGTGAGGGTTGCCGCTGGGTTGACAGGTGCAATGGATCGCAGGTCCATAGATTTATGAGGGATTAAGGGTAAAAAAGTGTGTATTAGTGACAGTATTACAGTCATACAGTTTACAACAAGGCTACAACTTACAACATGTAACAACTACAGTACAACGCACAACACAGACCGTGCATGCCAGCATCGTGTGCATGTGCAGTGTCTTGATTATTGAATATTGTTAAGCACTGGCCCTTGTAGTACATGACAGATCATGCGTGGGCCAGCTGGCCAGCATCATGCACAGGGAAAACATCTGGGCCATGTGCAGGGAACCACAGATCGTGTGCCAGCGTCATGGCAGTATCTTGATGGGTGACACTCTGTGCCACGCTCATTTGTATGCCTTGATGAGTCGGAGTGATGCTGGCGCAACCAGATGTCAGATTGTATGCTGATGTGGACCCGCAGAGCGTAATGGGAGTGTCGGAGTCGTGTGGTGAACGTCGATAAGGGGGGGGTGGTGAGGTGTTGTGCTGTAGGCTGCAAGAAAGATCCTCCAACAGCAATGGTGTATATCACTGAGCTTGATGCAACACAACATGAGAAGCGTTCTTGAGCTTGGGATGAAGTGTGAGGCAGCGACATAAAGAGGGAAGTGGCACAATGGCGACGAGGTCAGACTTGCAACAAATATGCGACGAGGCGGTTGTTAGACGGACTTCGCGGGAGGGTCATTGGTCAGCTTTTGCTTACCAGTGTGGGCCAAGCAACACTATGGTGGTGAGTGTCCGAATGCCAGGGGGTGGGCCATGTGCAGTGTGAAGCCGTAGTGCGCTGTTGACCAAAAGGTGGACAGGATAACACCCTAAAGAGAGAAAAGGGTCAGCAAGAAAGACCAAAGAGACGTACAGCCATTCGACAGCTGCTCATTGAAACCCTAAGTCAGTCAGGCTAACCTAGAAGGTAGAGAGCAGAAAAGAAACACCTTGAGAGGCTCACACAGAGAAGAAACTGGGAAAACTCATATCTGTTCACTATCATTCAAGAGTTGTAACTGGCTTAATATACAGAGAGTAGTCTAGGCAATTAGCCCTTATTAGATAGGCTAGAAGAATGGGCGGAAGATGGAGCACAAGATATATAACATGTAAAGACGATGCACGTCCTGCATCACATGGTACCGAGCACGTGATGCTAAAGTTGTGACTGAGAATAAGAAATGAGAGCGATCATCTTTTGGAAATGAAGCTATAAGACAAGATGAGATGCATATGAATGAAAGACATAGCTCTTGGTCAACAATCCGGTCCAGCATTCGAACCCAAGAAGTTCGAAGCTGTTGTTGAGGGAGATCAGAGACTAATGGCCAGAAGCCTCAGAAGAGCTGAAAGAGGAAAGACATGAGATTAGGCAGCTAGGCCACTTCCTTACAAGTGCATGATGGATCATGGCATGACAGATCATGCATGGCCAGTGTGCAGGATGTCATTGACGTAGATAATGACATGAAAGGCTGGGAATGAGACCAGAAGTGCCGCACGCAAGCTGATAAGTACTGCCACGATAAGTGTGGTGGACGGGAGAAGATGGTGACAAGGAAGAAAAGAAAGAAGCTTGAAGAGGTGGAGGCGACCGCGAGTCAGCTAACGCTACTAAGATCTTCTTGTCAATTCCTCAAGCTGTTTGGGACAAGCGACGTCTCTTTGTCACATGTGTTTGTGTGTAAGGTGTTATTGTTGTTGATATGACATCAAGGGCGCCCAGCTGCAGTTCTTAATGATCTCTTGGAGGTCGGCAATGGCAGTGCAGCATGTCCGCCTTGAAGAGGGTGTGAGCGCAGCTTCGGGACATCAAATGGCAAAAGGAACAGTGTGAGAGACGCCTTGGATGGGAAAGCTGGCTGTATGTGATTGAATGACGTGTTGCTGTTGTCAAATGATAAGGGTCCCAGTTGCATTGACATTAGATATGAGCCCATGTTGCATGCGGAGACCACCGCTGCACATTGGAAGAATCGCACTGCTCTTGTTGATGAGGGAATGGAAGAAGTATGCAAAAACACTGTAGAATGATGGATGATGCTTCTCAAACTGAGAATGCAGACTCATGAAGTGATGAACACACCCAAACCTGGGACCCTCCCTCAGCGTTGGCTAAAAGGATCAAGGGAACTGAATGTGATGAATGTCCAAAGTTGAACAAGGTAAGTTCGAATGACGATAATGGACCATAAAGAAACTTTGGTAACTTGCATGGGTTAACTGTATCATACTGTGTTCATTATGATTAGTATATACACATGAATTGAAAAAAAAAAATACTGACAGTGTACTGTAAGCCTGTCATACAAACAGGCATCAGCTACATTCTCCACTAATGACTGATAGGTTCAAGTTGATGATTTAACGGAACATGTGGATAATGACGGAACAGCTTTAATAATGAACCCACCTGTATGATGGGTCCTGCCTGGATATGGAACCCATGGTTAATCATTCATTCGGACAGTAGTGAGTTGGTGCAAGACATGTGTATTGATATGAAAGTGAAAGTGGCTACAACAAATGGCTAACAAGAAATGTTGCAACGGCTACGACACAGGCAGCAAACGCTAACAAGAAATCAAGAATATGCAAAGCCCCATGCACATATCACAAACTTCCAATTTATCACATCAAACATAAAAAACCAAACTTGATGTTTGCTGGGATACAACAACATATGCATCAAAGATGGCAACCTGTCACCGCCGCTACTAGCGACCGCCGTGTGGTAGACTTTGTGTAGTACTTGAAGTAGTAGAGCTAAGGGCTAAGCCCCTTAGATGCGTCTGAGTAAGGGTCCGTAGCCTCTGTACGTTATACCAGAGGTTCCCCTTGTGAAGTAGAGTTCAAGTCGGGAAGAGGAGGGTGGTTTGTAGTCACTAGCCTTGTATTCTGATAGACAGGAGACTCAACTTGGAGCTTCCCAATCCAAGTTGACGCCGTATAAATACATCCCTGACAGGACTAATGGAGACGCGAACCCGTAGACGGAGAAACCAGTATGGGGTAAGTAACTAATTCAACTGTACTACCCGACTGTCCCAAGAATGCCCGACGGAACAATAACAAGCCAATGGATACAATTACAACCCCGGACAATCCGTATCAAAGCTCAAACACCGAGAAATCCAGAAGCAGCCCGCACTGCTATCAATCCTATGCATTTAGGTTCACAAGCCGACGATCAAGGGAATCACACGACACAAGACACCGAAACGAGAACAAACCCTGAAGTCCGGATCCTGAATGGAACTTACCCCTGTCCGTAAGGCGTACAAGCTAGCCTTACCCCAGAGAGCCGGTGACACAACCAGTGAAAAGCGGCATTCAAAACCCCTAGAGGACTCTTTGAGCCCATGGTTATGTTCTTTGGACTCACCAACTCTCCTGCAACATTCCAAATCATGATGGATGCTACCTTTAGGGAAGAAATTGCCTCTGGGGATGTCATTATATACATGGATGATATCCTCATTGCGATAAATAAGGACCTTGAACACCATTGACACCTTGTTGCCCACATTTTACGGAAACTCCTTCATAATGACCTCTTCCTCAAGCATGAGAAGTGTCGCTTTCACAAGAAGGAGGTCAACTACCTTGATGTGATAGTAGGGAATGGACATGTGAAGATGGACCCTGTTAAAGTTCAAGGGATCATTGACTGGCCAATCCCAACCACCCTAACAGAACTCCGCTCCTTCTTGGGATTTGGCAACTATTACAAGGACTTCATCCTGGCCTACTCATCTATCACACGACCCTACATGAACTAACCAAAAAGGACACCAATGGCATTGGAACAAACCTCAAAATGACGCATTCAACCTACTAAAATGGCTGTTCACTTCATACCCAGTCCTTCGGAACCCAGACCCCACCAAGCGCTATATTGTTGACACCAATGCATCTCAATATGCAGTTGGAGCCACCATCAGTCAACAATATTCTGATGGATGCCATCCAATAGCATTCTACTCCAAGACACTAAACCCAGCAGAGCGCAATTATGACATCTATGATTGCGAGTTACTCGCCATCATCTATGCCCTAAAAGTGTTCTGATATCTCCTTCTAGGAGCACAGCAAAAATTCGTCATCAGATGCGACCATCAGAATCTTAAATATTTCAAATCACCACAGAAAATTACACCCCGACAAGCCCACTGGCACGAATTCCTACAGGATTACAACTTCGAACTTACCCATTTCCCTAACAAAAGCAACACCATTGCAGACCTTCTAAGCCGAAGATCAGACCTAAAACAGGGGATGGATATCAACAAAGAAGTTACCCTGCTATCAGATGACTTATTCATTCACAAAATTTTCATCAAAAATGATCCAGACTTATGGAGAAAGATCCTTCAAGAGATACATGACGTGCCCACAGGAGGTCACCCTGAAATCTCAAACACATGGACCCTTGTCAATCGCCGATATAAAGGTCCCAATTTACACAATTTCATTGAAAACTACGTCAAGGGATGCACCAGATGTCAAGAATCTAAGGTCATCACACATCTGAAACACACCCCACTTTACCATTTCAACATGAATGTGGAACAAGGACCCTTTCAGTACATTTCAATGGACCTCATCACCAATCTACCTCCATCAGGCAAGAACAAATACAATGCCATCCTAACAATAGTGGATCAAGGATGTTCCAAAGCCACCGTCTTTATTCCCTGCCACAAGACCATAGATGGAGAAGGAGTAGTGCAACTATATTTTAAGCGTCTCTTCTCCTCATTTGGAATTCCCAAATGCATCATCTCAGACCAAGATCCCCAATTCACATCTCACTTCTCTAAAGCAGTGTGCAAAGCAACAGGGATTCAGCAGAACCTCAGTACTGCATTCCACCCTTGCACTGATGGTCAGACCGAACGCATGAATCAATGGGTAGAAGGATACCTTTGCCACTTTGTCAACGCCTGGCAGAACAATTGGAGCTCACTTTTACCCATGGCAGAGTTTGCACAGCATTCCTGGAAACACGAACACACCAAACACAGCCCACATGAGCTGATCATAAGAATGAATCCAACTGCATCAATCACCATCCCAGAAGATCCTGTGCCCGCCGCCCAAGAGCGCATCAAAAACCTAATCAAGGCAAGACAAGAGGTGCAAAAGGCCCTCCAAAAACGTATCAAACCACTAGTCCTACCTCATACCTTCAAACCAGGAGACAAGGTTTGGATAGATGCACGAAACCTACACATCAAAACACCCTCAAAGAAGCTTAGTCTACGAAGGATAGGCCCTTACCCAGTTCTCAAACAAATATCCCCAGTGGTATACCGCATCAAACTCCCATCTTCACTCAAGATTGGGAATGTGTTTCATGTGGATCTTCTAACCCAATACCATGAAACAAAGGAACATGGTGTCAATCAGCTACCGCCACCACCACAAATCATTGATGGAGAACAGGAATTTGAAGTTGAAGAGATCATCAACGATCGATACAACAAGAGAAGAAAGACAAAACAATACCTGGTCAAGTGGGTTGGCTACTGCCCTTCTGAAAACAGCTGGGTCAATGAACAAGACCTGCATGCTGACAAAAAACTGGAGGATTATCGCCTCTCCAAGGCCTAACCTCCCGAGCATAAAAGGCCACCAACTTTGACTAGGGACCCCATCCTCTTCACTATGTCTTCCTTCACTGAAATCCTCATCCTTACCACGACTTCCTTCACCTGCCTCGCCTTCTTTGTTATCATCATATGTTTGCCAACCTTGTCGCCACCACCAAACAGGATGATGATCAACTCCCCATTCTCATATCCGACTCCTCTGATGCCGACTCCATTCACCACATGGACTGCAAGTCCGCCACCTCAGCCGCCTCCCTCATTGACCTTTTGAATGCTGGTACCTTACATACCAGTGTTCTCAATCACCCACCAGGCCCAGCAGCCACACACCCCCATCAACAACAGTCCTCCACTACACTGATGGTGGAAATTCAAATTTCAGATAAGTCTAGCGTTCTGGATCTTCACACCTCGGCTCCCTCACTACCCAAATGGAAGTCGAGATCTTTGAGACTGCCACCCATCATTCCGGTGACTCCGTCACCAATTTTATTCAAGACACCTCCGACCACTCCTCAACCCCGACACTACACCACCGCCCTACCATCTTCCGCCATACCGCCCTCCAGACGCGAGTCGCATATATGCCAGCAAAATCGCCTCCAATTCACTGCCCTCCACCGTGTATATAGACAAAGGTACGACGAGAACGGTGTCTGTACTAACGCGGATGAGTTCATTGACACAGACAGTCCAAGAAGCCCCTCCTCCGAAAGCAGCAACATCTCGTCGCCCTCAACCACCCCCACTCGACCTTGGAGCGACGACTTTTATGACAACCCCTGCAACCCACCGAAATGGGAGCACGTTGGCGAACATCCCGGTCTGGGATGGCTACTGAACGACCCCCTTACCACTAACTACTATAAATTTATCATCCCAGACCCACCTCTAGGGACCACATCATCGCTCCTTACATTTCCTTTGCCCTCAACTCTCACAAGCCAAAATCTAAGCCACCTTCGGCAAGGATCATTATGTTTATACTTGCTTGCTTACCCCCTAGCCATTGACTACTACTGTCCGCCAGCCACCCAGATCAAATCCACCTCATCACTGACCCTCCCATCTCCACCGCCATCACCAATGTCGTCAACCGCCACTTCCCGTCGACCTCCAAGTCGCCTACCACCACTACCTCCACCTCAAAGAGTGGCAATATGAGGAGGCCGCCTCCGTCGATCGCCACCAGGAGCGACTCCATCGTGCAAGAACCAGAGAGGCAAGGTATTCAGAGGCAGCATTGTGCGTACTCTCCTCTATGGAGAACGCTAACTTCTTAGGCCACCTCTTCTGCGTCGACTATGAGGTGCTCCATGAGCTTACTAGCGATGCCCCTTCCACCGACACCTTCCTCCACGAGTCCACCCTCTTCCATGGCACCATCATGTAAGAACTAGGATGATCGCAAGACCTCAGTCACTCGTAGACAGAGACGACTGAGTATATATATGTATCTAGGATGATCACAAGACTAGGTACATGTCAGTATGTAGGTCAGGCAGCATATAGATGGTCACTCACCCTCAGTCACTCGTAGATGGAGATGACTGAGAATGCATGACGCGTACATGTACCTATATACCCCTGAGTCCCTCACATGAGCCTACAGCTGCATGGCGTGACTCGATGTGTGATCCATATGCTCTAACACTCCTCCTTGCCAGGCATGCTGTGGGTGAATCATGGTAAATTGTATGATACTGTAATCATATAGTACTGTAATGATCAAATTATGCTAACGTATGGTCTGTAGTATGTCATGATCTATAGTATGTACTGTGTGTGCGGTGCAAGGTACTCCTCCTGAAGTGTGCTTCTCCTGAAGTGCACTCCTCCTGAGGTGTGCTCCTTAAGCAAGTGCAGGGCTCCTCCTCACACCCATGGAGGACTATCCAAAGTGCAGGCTGAGTATAGGTCGGAGGTGCTCAAATAGAACCTTCATAAGGGGTTTGGTGAAGATATCTGCCACGTTGTCAGATAAGGGTATGCGGACGACCTTGGTAAGGCCCTCTTCCATGAGATCACAGATGGTGTGGTAGCGCACCTGGATATGTTTCATGTTCGTGTGGTTGGAGTGGTCCTCAGTAAGTAGTCACACGGCATCATTGTCACAATTAAGGGGGTGGTAGTGGGAGGGTGATGCCTAGACCATCAAGCAGACCACGAAGGAAGACAAGTTCTTTGCCAGCGTGATGTAGTGCAATGTATTCAGCGTAACAAGAAGAGTCAGCAGTATGTTTCTGTTTCTTGGAGCTCCAGGAGATTATGCCAGTGCCGAGAGAGTAGCAGTACCCACTGATAGAGTGGCTGGTATCATGACAATTGGCATAATCAGAGTCTGAGTAACCAACAAGGGCTGGGCAGAGACATCACCAAGAGTGAGGGAGAGTGAGCGTGTGCCTTTGACATAGTGCAAGACGCGAATAGTGGCTGTCCAGTGCTCATCCCGATAGCAGTCCAGAAAGGAGGCCAAACGGCCAACTGCATATGCAATGTCTGGACGAGAGGCGACAGCAAGGTAATTGAGGCTTCCGACAAGTTCATGGTATGGTGTGTGCTGCATCCAGGCAAGTACATCAGCTGGAACAGGTTGGGAGGGATCAGGTCGCATGAGTTGCAGATCAGCCACCATGGGCATAGCACATGGGTGAGCATCGGTTTGATGGAACTTTGTGACAATGCGATCAATAAAAGTGCTTTGAGAGATAGAGATGGTGTGGTCCTCACGGCGACGAGAGATCGAGATATTAAGGGCAAACTTGGCAGGGCCAAGATCAGAGATATCTCATTTAGATTGGAGGTCAGCTTTGAAATGGGTGGTCTCAGCAATGGATGAAGAAGCGGCGATGATGTCATCGACATGAAGGGCAAAGATAGTTGTCCCAGAGTCGGAGACACGATGGTAGACACACCACTCATTTTTCATGTGACAGAAGCCCCAGCCAGTTACAGTGTCATGGAACATTTTGTTCCAGATTCGACTAGCCTGCTTCATGCCATAGATGCTTTTGTTAAGTTGCATGACCTGATCTTCCTTGCCTGGTTCCTCAAACCCAGGTGGTTGTTCCATATAGGCAGTCTCATCAGGAGGAAGCATGCTGTGAAGAAAGGCAGTTTTAATATCAAATTGCTGCAAGTCCCAATCCAGAGTGGCCACAAGATGAAGGATAACCCAGAAAGATTCAAGGCGAGCAGTGGGGGCCGTGACTTCATTGTAATTGATGCCAAATTGCTGGGCATAACCCTTCGCAACATAGCGTACCTTGTAATGAGTTACAGTTCCAGAGTCATCACGTTTGCATTTGCAGACCAGTTTACCTCGCATTGGCCGCCGACCAGAAGGAACAGATGAGCAAGGGATGAGGACAAATACCTGAAGATCTTTAAGGCTTTGCAACTCATCACGGGTGCCCGTGATCCAGTATTCCTGTTCAGGTGACGTAAGCACAGTGGTCTAAGAGGGGTCGTCACCGGAGTCCGGGATGGGTTCTAGGGATCCATCAGCAAGTGCAGACAAGACATAGTCAAGGGAAAGGGAGGGGTTGGGGGTGGAGAGAGAAAGAAGGTCGTGAGTGGCAGAAAATTTAGAGAACTCAGCAAGGAGAGCAGTCGTATTGGGAAGGGAACGGTTGGCAATGCATTCAGAGCGACAGAGGGGAGGTGGATTAGGCATGGCAGGAGCAGCAGGTGGAGGGATGGGAGGAAGATGAACAGGTGGCAAGTCAATGGGAGGGAGAGAAGAAGGAAGTATATCAAGAGCAGGAATGATGGGTAAAGAGCAGGGAATGGCAGATGTGTGGGAAGATGGGACGTCTAAAGAGGGTGAAGGAGAAGGCAGAAAAGTACAATCAGGCGTAGGGACCTCCCAGCTCAGAGGGGCATCAGGTTCTAGAAGGATGGTGGTGCCTGGGAGAAGATCCGAAGGCAATTCATCGAGATGCTCAATGAAGGTAACATGGAAGGAATTGAAGATTTTTCCGGTAGTGTTATCCCAAAGGCGATAAGCCTTCGAATGAGGAGCGTACCCAATCAACGTATAGAGGGTGGATCTGCGGAAGATCTTAGGATTATTGGTCTGGATTAGGGCGAAAGCACGGCAGCCAATTTCACAGAGGTGACTAAGGGAAGGAGTTTTCTGGAACCAAAGTTCATGAGGTGTTTTGCCATCAAGGGAAGTAGAGGTGGTAAGGTTGGTTAGATATGCAGCAGTGGCACAGAACTCATCCCACATAGTCGTGGGTGCATTGCAAGTGAGGCGCATGGATCAAGCATGACCAAGAATGGTACGATGGAGGCATTCAGCACATCCATTGTGTGCAGACGTATAGGGGCAGTGAGCTGATGATCGATGCCATATTTGAGACACCAATTGTCATGGATTGAGAGATGAGCTCCCATTGTCAGTGACAAGGATCTTCAATTGGTGCCCAGATTGGTTCACAACTGCATAATGCCAGCCACGGAGCATTTTTGCCGCATCGAATTTGAGTTTAAGGGCAGGCTCTAGACATAACCGGAATGATCATTGATTACATTCATAGAATAGACATGACCAGTGTGAGAAGCACAAGGCATCGGACTGCATAGGTCGATATATACACACTCCAGTGGCGAAGTAGCCCTAACCCCTTCCTGCACTTTAGGAACTGGTGATCGAGTTTGCTTCCAAGGATGCAGCTGTCACATTTGGGTGGTGCGGTGGAAAGATCAATGGGCATACCTTTGACGACTTTATTACAGTCATCTACGACCACTTGGGACACTACGACCACTTGGGACAAATTGAATTTCCACACTGATTCTGACTCGTATTGCCCCAAAGTTATCTCATTGGCATCTACTACATCTTAGCCACATTTTATGTGTATATGTAGAGGTATTCTGATGAATGGATCACTTTCTAGACATAAATCAGTTTGAAATTGTGTTATAAGTGAAAACTTAAATCCTCAATATCTCAGTGAAAACATAATTTTGGAGCATTATCCAAGTGGCTATTTCAAATTTATTATATCAGGTTTCCCATCCCAATGCATTGTTAGTGATTCTTGATGTCAAATGAGGAGGTACGGGCCATTTGAATGAAATCCTGTGCCAATAGCACGTCACATCACACCTTCCAAATTTGGCATCTTACTCATCTTGAATAGCAAGTGCTGATGATACGAGTAAATATTTGATTTACCGGTTTACCGGCTCAGTAGTTACCGGCGTGATTTGTGTCACGTCCCAAGTGGTGGTATTTATGGTGATAAGGAATTTTCACACTGATCCCCCTCGATATGGCCTCTCTTCCATCTGATGACATTCAACTCATGGTCAAACTCAAGGATATATTAGAGAGAAGTGATTGGCCAATTCAGAATTTGTTTAGAAGGTCACAAAATTTGGCACGAAGACAAATTAAATTTGGTTGTCCCAAGTGGTGGTAGATGACTGTATGTGCCATGTCGATGATCGTCTGTGTATTGCAATGCCCAAGACGACAATGCCAGGTCTCCAAAGTAGGGACACATTTTGCATACAAAGCAGAGGTAGGCAAGGAATCAGATGGTGGTTTGGCATGTGTGATGTGAGCAGAAGAGCAATTGAGGACATAAAGGCCGTTGGACTTGGACAGGTGACCGCGCACGATGATTTTTTCAGACTTGTCAGAAAGCCAGCAGTCCTCAGAACCAAAGGTGACAAAGTGGTACCCGTCACGAGTGAGTGCCGAGACCAAGACCAAGCGGGAGCTGCAAGAGGGAACATAAAGTACATCATGGAGGGAAAGTTTATGGCCCAAGGCAATACGGAGGTCAATGTCATCAATCCCGATGGCACTCGTGGATGACCCATTGAATCCTTGGATGGGATGGGGAGTAATGGGGCGTAGGGACTTAAAGTCCAAGCACTCTGGCGAGATGTGGTGTGAAGCCCCAGAGTCAAGGATGAAAGGGCAGTCCGTGGGTCGGACAACCAGAGCATGAGAAATGTGAGAGAGAATAGGAGAGGGAGGACCTCTAAAGGTGCAGGGCTCGTGGAGTGCGTGTTCCAGTCTACAGAAGCTGAGAGCGGACCATGAAGTGACAGATAAGAATAGAACGAGTAGGGACTCGAGGGATTGGGGTCATACGTGTCATGACCGGGGCTCATAATGGGCAGGTCTGGAGAGTATGCAATGCAGGCAGTAGAGGCAGCACCAGAGGCACTGGGGTAGTAAGTGACACTGCCAATGGTAAGAGAGTCCAGAGTTGTGGACGAGATGGTGGTGGACTTAGATGAGGCAACTTTGGCAGAGGTGGGGGCCGCAGGTGCAGTCTTAGCAGGAGTTGTGTCAGTTAGGGGGGTTTTTCCAGCTGTGGCACGTTATGCAGTATGCGCGTCCTCGATGGATCAACTGGCCATTTTACCACTGGGTCGGATACAGAAGTCAGCCATGTGCCCAGGCTTCTTGCAATGTGTACAAAACATGCGAGGTTTACCTTGCCCCTGAGCAACGAAGGCAGATGAGGATTCAGGCACTTGTTTGGCACAGCAGCGAGTGAGGCTGTCCTGCTGCTGAAGGCAGTGGATTATGGTCTTAGAAGAGAAGTTAGGATTGTCGGCAGAGGTGATGATGTTCAATTGAATATTTTCAAAGGTCAGATTCCCATTTAGGCCATTGATCAGCCAGAATGCCAGAAGTTGATTGTTGTCAATGGGACCCATCTGAATGATGTGCTTGTGAAGGGTGCAGAACTTGTCAATGGTTTTGGATAGGGGCACGTCAGTTGAAAAACGTTTGTCCTGGGCTTGTTTCATGAGAACAAGTTTAGCATGGACACCCTGTTTTTTATGCGTCTTTTTGAGTGCCTCGAAGACCGCATGAGCCATGTCAAGAGAGCATGTATTATCATAGTCTCGTTGAGAAATGTGACTGAGAAGGAACACCTTAAGGGAGAGGTCATTGACCCCCCAGATGTGGTGAGCTTTGGCATGTGTGGTTGGGTCAGGCTGAGTGAGTTTCCCAGAGAGCCATCCAGTGAATCCTTGGTGGTCAGTGAGTAAAGAGACGCGTTGATGCCAGAGAGGCCAGTTGCCAAGGTCAATGTCTAACTCGAAATTGGCAGGCCAGGCATTATCATTGATATATTGAATAGTGTAGAGGATGTCGTCTGGTCCTACAGCTGAGATGGTGGTGGATGAAGTGCCACCAGGTTGAGAAGGATTTGAGGACATGACGTGCAGAGAGCATTAAGACGAGTGTAAAAAAAGTTTGTGGCAGCACTTAGGGGCAGGCAGGGCCCATAACCTATAAGAACTAGGATGATTGCAAGACTCAGTCACTCGTAGACGGAGACAACTGAGTATATATATGTACCTAGGATGATCGCAAGACTAGGTACATGTCAGTATGTAGGTCAGGCAGCATATAGATGGTCACTCACCCTCAGTCACTCGTAGACGGAGACGACTGAGGATGCATGACGCATACATGTACCTATATACCCTGAGTCCCTCATGTGAGCCTACAGCTGCATGGCATGACTTGTTGTGTGATCCATACACTCCAACACATCACCGACACCCCCCTCACCACCAAGGCCAATGACCACCGCAGCGGTCCTGACTGCAACTCCCACATTTCCCCTAACATCATGCAGCGCTTCATCCTCCACAAACTCAAGAAGCAAGGAGCCAAGATTGGAGTCAGGCTAGCAGCATGCAAGGACGCCATGCCACCTACCCAACCACCACCACCTCCTCACTGTTTTCGCTATGGGAAGACTGGGCATCTCAAGGCCCAATGTGGTGGCAAGCATCGCCACCTCGGGAAAAAGGAGAGAGCAAGGCTGGCCAGACTTTGACTAGCTATGTTTTTCATATTTGTTACCCTGCACCCACATATCTATCATCCCTTTCACCTTTCTAGGCCATTTTTACTATCCATCCCACTTTCAGATGTACTGTGTCGGGTCTCTCTAGCGAACTGCCTCCTTGTTCCAGCCTACCCCTACTCATGCTTCGCAGACTATGTCTTCCACCTCCCTTCACCCTTTCTATTGCTACAATCTTAGCCTCTCTTCGGACTCACCTCTTATTACTTAATCATTGTCTTTCCCTCCACTACCTTATGAGTTGCTTTGCTTCATTCTTTCTTACTTTCACATTATCGCTTACAGCCCGTGCCACTAGAGGTTAAAGACCTCCTCCCTCCCTGCTGTCTTGGTCGTCTGTTTCGACCTTGAAACGGGGATTATGTTACACTTTTTGTCTATCTCAGTGTCACACACTCACTTGTATTATATTTTACTCTAGTGTTATGAGATGGGCTTGTGCTTTTGTCTGTGGCAAACGTGCTGACCCATCTGGTATCACTTGCTAGGTTTGCGATTGTCTGGATGGCCACTTGCGCACCTAGTGGGTATTACCAGCCCACTTTTCTGCTTCTGTGATTACCCTATACGTCTTGTATTATTATCTCGATCCTTAGCAGCTTCTTTTGGTGCCCTGTACCTTTTCCTCCCATTATGGTATCTCCACTTATGCCTTCCTTATTTGTACATCTCACTTCATCCCTGACTCACTCTGACTCCCTCCATTGCTTATTAACGTGTTCCCTCTACTTTACTGATATGTCACCTTATGCTGACTTGTTACATATCACTGTGTTCATCTGGTAATGCTCTCACATGATGGACACATCTTATAATATAAAACAGGGTCGTCCCAGAATGGACGCGTGGGAGGGTTCTTCTAAAATTGGGGAATTTCTAAAAAGGTGAATTGGAAATGTCGAAAATGGGCAAACTCGCCTAATCCGTAACTTGGTCAGCAGCCCGATAGGGCTGCTGCTTGAAAAGGAAGGCGAGCGTTAGTCAGCGTCCCACCACTCGAAAAAGGAAGGTGACCGTTAGTCAGCATGTTTCCGGCCTTGCCTGCTGCCCTCTGCCCTTCCTCTGCCTCCCACTTTTGCTCCCACTGCAATTCCACCCACTTTGACCCTTACTGTGGCCACACAAAGCCTACAGCAGCCCACAGTTGGCCATACGGCACCCACTTTCTGCCACACAGCCACACAGTGACCACATTGGTCTCACTTTGCCTTATCAGCCACTGTCTACCTTTATCTTTTCCAACTGCTGCCAGTGCAATTGCACCTACTTTGGCAATCACTGCCACTGCTTTGTTCCATTGTCTGCTAACGTGTGTATCTTATATTTTATTTCTTTTATTTCTTTTTTTTATTTTTATTTTTTAGTTTTCTAGCGTCTTAGGCGGCTCTTTTTAGTGGGTTCTTTGGGAATTAGGAGAGCCCTTGGGTTCTTGAAAGTGAAGTTTCGTAAAGTTCTACTTCCCGGGCTTTCTGCATCTGTGGATTGTTTCCCGGTTGTACATCCTTTTGAGCCTGTCTCAAAAGTGGAACCTCTTACTTGACGCAGCGTACAGGGAGATTGAGCGGTGGGGCTGCTTTTGCGGCATCTAAGTTACCCTCCTCCTTCATTGGGAGACTCTCCATAACTGTCACTGCTAGCACTGGATCACTTTTTCCTATAAGAACTTCACTGCGGCGCGTACCATTTTCCCCTTTCTTTTTGGCCTTTGTTCTTGGTCTCCTTCTTGGTCTTAGGTCCCTCACTTCCATAGGTGCTCCTTTCATCATGTCTGACACACCTCTACGCCTCTTTCATCACCTCCTGCCATCGCTTCACCTCCTACTTCACCTCAGCGCTATCAACAAACCATTCGACAGCAGGAGCGTCTTCAGCGTGAAATGGGTTCTCCTGAGCAACGCAGGGTCCCTCCTGCTCCCAGGCAACTTTTCCATCCTGTTCTACCTCCACCTCTTCCACCTTCACCTCCACGTCCCATTTCAGCACCTGTTACTTTTAATGGGCAAACCTTGAATAACTTACCAGCTGATTTAATGGCACGCTTGATAAACTTGCCAGCCCTTCCTGCCCCTTCTACAAGAGGCCGTCGGCGTAGGCGTGGTGCACCTCTCCTTCCAGTATGTTATTTTTGCCATTTTTATAATTGTTTATTATGCTCAATATAAAATCATATAGCATCCTCACCCTCATCCTTTGGCTTCTGGTTCTGGCTCTGGCTCTGGCTCTGTTGCTCTTGCTCCTGCTCTTGGTTCTGTCTCTGGTGCTATGCTTCCTCCTCCACTTCCTGCTGTGAGTTTTCTTTTTTAATTACTAGATGACTGTGCCATATTAATATCTTATTAGCCTGTTCCATCAGCAGCATCTTCATTCTCCACTTTTCGTGCTTTTCATCCTGTTAATGCTCCTGCTCCTGTTCCATCAGCAGCATCTTCATCCTCCACTTTTCGTGCTTTTCATCCTGCTGATGCTCCTGCCCCTGTTCCATCAGCAGCATCTTCATCCTCCTCTTTTCGTGCTTTTCATCCTGCTGATGCTCCTGCTCCTGTTCCTCATCCCTCTACACCTATCCTTGCACCTCCCTTTATGCTTGCTTCACGGGTTCCAACTCCTGTGAGTATTTTTTTTAAATCTTTCTTAACATTCTTTTGGCTAACTATTCTATTACAGCCACATATCCCTGCTCCTGCTCCAGCTCCTATCCCAGCTTCTATTCGTTTTGCTCCTCCTTTTGTTCCTGTCCCTGCTCCTGCTCCTTTGGCTCCTTCAGCTTCTATCCCTGCTTCTATTCGCTTTGCTCCTCCTTTTGTTCCTGACCCTCAGCCTGCTCCTGCTCCTTTGGCTCCTGCTCTTATCCCTACCCCTGTTCATTTTGCTCCTCCCTTTATTCCTGTCCCTGTTCCTGCTCTTACTCCTGCTCCTGCTCCTGCTCCTACCCCTACTCCTCCCATCTCTGAGCCTGACTTGGATTTAAATCGTCTTCCAAGTGTACGTTTTTTTTTAAAAGCCCTTTTATATTTTCCTTTTTGCTTATCATTTTATTTAGCCACCCTTAGATGATGATCTTTTTGCCTTGCGCCAATCACCACAGCCTCTTGCTTCTGTAAGTTTTTTTTTACATCTTTTTTATTCTTTCTTTTGCTAATCATTAAATTTAGCCACCCTTAATTGATCATGTTGTTGATTTGCCAGAACCACCACAGCCTCAGCCCCCTTTACGTGCTGCCATTGCATGTCTTCCCTTTGATCCAGCTTGGCAGATTCACTCTCTTGGCCATATGGATCTTCAGTGCCCTTCTTGCCATGCTCTTCATTGGCCAGCTGAACTCCTCTTTCACTCTTCTGTCAATAATCCCAAGTTTGGCATGTGCTGCTATCAAGGCAAAATCTCCCTTCGTCCTCTTCAACACATTCCTAGAGACCTTGAAGACCTATTTAAGTCTAGGGATCCTACAGGTGAAGCCTTTCACAAGGCCATCCTTTTTTACAACAACACATTAGCTATGACTTCTGTGGGCAGGACAACTGATCCTTCTGTCAATCTTGATGGCCATGGTCCTTACTCCTTTGTCTTGCATGGCGAACTCATTCATCAAGCTGGATCCATCATCCCTCCTGGCAATCATCCTCCCAGGTTTGCTCAGCTCTATCTTCATGACCCTGCTCAAGCCAATGCATATCGTTTGGAGGAACATCGTCGCCGCAATCCAAACAATCAAAATAATCGACCTGTCTCTCCCCTTGATCCTCAAACCTTGAATTTACTTCAAGGTGTCCTTCTTCAGTCCCACCCTGCTATTCACCTCTATGAGCAGGCACTTGCAATGACCATTGACATGGATGATAGGCAGCGCTATATGATCTCCCTTCATTTTGAGCAAAGCACTGATCAGCGTCGCTACAATCTTCCTCAAGATAATGTGCAGGAGATTGCTGTCACTGTTGTGGGAGATGGAGAGCAGATCACTGGATCCCAGGACATCATTATTTATAGAAAGGGCCATGCTCATAATCATCGCCTTTTTAGAATCTCTGATTCTCACCCTCTCTATCCCCCTTGCGTTATGTCTTGCTTTTTCCAACTGGCCAGATGGGTTGGCACTCTAACATTCCCTACATCCAGCTGGAGGATCAGAGAGGCCCTTATAAGAGGAAGAATGTCACTTTGGAGGAGTACTTTCGCTATCGCTTCCACATTCGCCCCATCAATTGGACTCCAATCATCTTTTCCTTGCTGGCAGGCTCTTTCAGGCTTATGTCTGTGAGTCTTGGGCAGTGGCTGAGCAGCAGCGTCTTGCACAACTTGCCAACATGCAGGACAATCTTAGGGTTGAGCTTTATCAAGGCTTAGCAGATGCTATTGTTGCCAATGTCGATGTTAACATCAATGACTTGGGCAGGACCCTTCATCTTTTTCAGGTGGCACACGCTATATGCAGCAGCTCTGTCAGGATGCCTTGGCCATCAATAGGTATTTTGGAGGTGGTGACCTTTTTATCACTATGACTGCCAACCCTGCATGGCCTGAGATTACAGATGTCCTTCTTTATGGTCAGAAACCTCATGATCGCCCTGATCTCATCTCACGTGTCTTTCATGCCAAGCTTCACTCTCTTATCAAGGACATTCATGATGGTGTGCTTGGTGACTCTGCTGGCTACCTTTACACCATTGAGTTTCAGAAGAGAGGCCTTCCTCATGCTCACATCATTGTCTTCCTAAAGCCCCATGCCAAGTTGCGCACTCCAGAGCAGATTGACAGCCTTATGTCCTCTGAGTTTCCTGTGGACAATCCTGAGTTGCTGGACCTTATCAAAAAGTTCATGGTTCATGGCCCATGTGGTGCTCATAACACCAAAGCTGCTTGCATGGTCAATAAAGTATGCAGTAAAGGTTTTCCCAAGCCTTTCAATGAGCGCACCTCTATCACAGATGACTCTTATGCCAGGACAAGGCGTCTTGACACTGGCCAGACTATTCAGTCAGGTAGATATCAGGTGGACAACAGATGGGTCGTCTGTCACAGCAAGTATCTCATCTGGAAGTACAGGTGTCATATCAATGTGGAGTCTATTGCCTCAGTCAAGGCTATCAAGTACATCTACAAGTATGTGTACAAGGGCCATGATCGCACCACCATGCAGTTTGGCAGGGCTCATGATGAGATCAGACATTATTTGGATGCGCGTTATGTTGGCAGCTGTGAGGCATGCTGGCGTCTTTACTTTTTTGAGGTTCAGGATCACAAGCCCAGTATCTTGCGCCTTGCAGTCCATCTTCCCCAGCAGCAGACAGTTGTCCTCAATCCCAGCAGGGAAACCCTTCAGGAGGCTCTTGCACGACATGAGAATAGAGACACCACTCTTACAGGATGGTTCAAGGCAAATGCTCTTTATCAGGATGGCATCACCAACAATACCCTTTATCAAGACTTTCCTAACAGGATGGTCTGGCACAAGGACAGGTGTTATTGGTCTATCAGGAAAGAACAGTTTCAGATAGGCAGGATGTACTATGCTCACCCCTCCTGTGGAGAGCGCTTTTATCTGCGTCTCCTTCTTACTGTTGTCAAAGGTGCCACCTCTTATGAAGACCTGCGTACTCATCAAGGTGTCCTCTATCCTACCTTTAGAGAAGCCTGCGTTGCCTATGGCCTTACAGAGGATGACAATGAGTGGCATCAATGTCTTGAAGAGGCAAAGCACATGGCAGTTGGTTATCAGATGCGCAGCCTCTTTGTCACCATCCTCAAGGACTGTGCTCCTACTGATCCAAGGTCTTTGTGGGATGCCTTTTGGCCAGACATCTGTGATGACCTTAAGCGCCACCCCATCTTCCATGATAGGGATCAGGACCCAGCAGAGGAGGAGATTCATGATTATGGCCTTTATCTTATTGATCAGCTTCTCATTCAAGCTGGCAAGAGCCTTTCACATTGGAACTCCATGCCACAGGTCATTGGGGATTGGGGCACCATGCTTCAGAATCTTAACCCCTTTATTGCAGAGCAAAGGGACTACAATGCACAGGAGCAGGCTGATCTTGCTATACAGCACATTGATACTCTTAATGCTGATCAGCGCCTTGCCTTTAATGAGATCACCAAAGCTATCATTGATAGGTCAGAGGACATCTTTTTTCTCAATGGTTCTGGAGGCACTGGCAAGACCTATGTATACAACACCCTTTGCTATGATGGTCGCTCACAGTTGAAGATTATTATCTGTGTTGCATCCTCTGGCATTTCTGCTCTTCTTCTCAAAGGTGGTCGCACTGTTCACTTGCGCTTCAAGGTTCCCATTGACATTCATCAAGGCTCATTTTGCAACATCCCTAAAAACAGTCAACTGGCTGATTTGATCCGTCAAGCTGAGTTGGTTATATGGGATGAGGCACCTATGCAGCATCGTCATATTATGGAGGCAGTTGATCGCTCCTTTAGGGATTTGCGTGATAAACCTCACAGCCCTTTTGGTGGTCTCTCTGTTGTCTTTGGAGGGGACTTTCAGCAAATCCTGCCAGTCATTGTCAAGGGTTCAAGAGCTCAGATTACAGGAGCCTCTATGCAAAGGTCCTTCCTGTGGAACCATGTTAGAAAGCTTCACCTTCATCAGAACATGCGTCTTAACACTCACATTCAAGAAGAGGCTGACTTTGCAAGGTGGCAATTGGAAGTGGGTCATGGCCATCATACTGATGAAGATGGCACCATCATTCTCCCAGATCACTTTCACTGCCCAGAGAACAATGTGGATTCTCTTATTGACACCATCTACCCTGCTCTTCAGACTCCTAACCATTCTGACCAGTACTTTTCTGAGCGCATCATTCTTTCCACCATGAACAAGGATGTCAATTCTCTTAATAAGACCATTCTTGCAAGGTTTCCTGGCCCTGTTCATCTTTTCCCCAGTGTGGATTCTATTCCACTCTCTGAGCAGCTGGGTGAAGGTGATCCTATGCTGAATTATCCTGTGGAGTACTTGAATGACATTAATTGTGGGTCAATGCCACTTGCAAAGCTGGAGCTCAAGATTGGATGTCCTGTGATGGTGCTGAAGAACTTGGATGCTGCAAATGGAGTTTGTAATGGCAGCAGAGGCATCTTGACAAGATTTGGCAACAGGGTGTTGGAGGTTAGACTTATCACTGGAGACCATGCAGGCAAGACAGTGTTTATTCCAAGGGTGGCCAATGACCCAGGAGATAATGAGAATGCCTTTAAGTTTACAAGAAGGCAATTTCCTATCAGGGTTTGCTTCTCAATGACAATTAACAAGTCTCAAAGCCAATCTGTGAAGTTTGTTGGCCTGGATCTTAGGTCTCCTGCCTTTGCCCATGGACAGTTCTATGTTGCTATATCCAGAGTTACATCAAAGTCAAACATCAAGGCAATTTGGAATGAAAATGAAAGAGTGGCAAAGACCAAAAATATAGTTTACAAGAAGGTTTTGCTTGATAGAGTTGAGGCAGTAGTATAGTGATGTAAATACCATGATTCTGTACAATGAGACTATATATATATTGATGAGATTGTGTGATAAAAAGGGGGTTTGGGGGCAACGCCCCCAACAAGCTGAAGGCCAGTGACGTAGGCAAGGGGAGTGAGCCTGCGAGCGACCCGTGCCGTAGGCACGGCCAAAAGCTTGTCAACAGTATATAACAGGGCTGTCCAGGAATGGGCAAATTGGTCAGCATTGGTCAGCTGGCCCGATAGGGCTGCACTGTGGCTGAGACGACTTGAAAAGGCAGGTGACTGTTAGTCAGCGGAACTGCACCCACTTTTCCTCTGGGCTGGCACCCTGACTCGAAAAGGAAGGTAAGCATTAGTCATCAGAGTGGCCATATATTGGGCCTTCCATATCAACCTCCACTTTCAACGCGCGCCCGGCCCGGCACCTAAGCGTGGGAATTTCTCCTTTTGCCTCTGTCTCTGCCTCTTCCACTGCAACACGCACCTGGCCCAGCACCTGAATGTGGGAATTTCACCTTCTGTCTGCCTCTGCCTTTGCCTCTGCCTCTCACTCTTGCTCCCACTGCAATCCCTTCCACTTTCACTGCCACAGCAGCCACACAAAGTCCACACCAGCCAACAGTTGGCCATATAGCAGCCACTTTCAGCCATACAGACCACGCAGCAGCCACATTAGTTGCACTTTGCCTCATCTCTCACTGTCTACCTTTACCTTTCACAACCACTGCCTGTGTAGTCACACCTACTTTGGCTACCACTGCTGTTGCTTTGTTCTATTATCTGCTAACTGTATGTATCTTATATTCTATTTCTTTTATTACTTTTTTTAATTTTTAATTTTAGTTTTACAGCTCCATTGGTGGTTCTCCTTTGCTTTTGGCTTGGTCTTGATCTCTGTCTTTGTCTTAGCTCCCCCCCTTTCATAGGTGCTCCTTCTATCATGTCTGCCATAGCATCACGTCCATTGTCATCATCTCCTGCTATTGCTTCACCTCCTACATCACCTCAGCGCCATCAACAAATAGCTCGACAGCAAGAGCGTCTTCAGCGTGAAATGGGTTCTCCTGAGCAATGCAGGGTCCCTTCTGCTCCCAGACAACTTTTCCTTCCTCTTCCACCTCCACCTCTTCTACCTTCACCACCATGTCCTGTTTCAGCACCTGTTACTTTTAATGGGCAAACCTTCAATAACTTACCAGCTGATTTAGTGGCTCACATAACAAACATGCCTGCCTTTCCTGCCCCTTCTACAAGGGGCTGTGGGCATAGACGTGGTGCACCTCCCCTTTCAGTATGTTATTTTTAGCATTTTTATAATGGTTTAAAATGCTAAATATAAATTTATATATTGTAGCATCCTCATCCTCATCCTTTGGCTTCTGGCTCTGGCTCTGGCTCTGGCTCTGGCTCTGATTCTGTTCTTGGTTCTGTCTCTCACTCTATGCTTCCTCCTCCACTTTCTGCTGTGAGTTTTTTCTATTATTTATTATATAACTATGCCATGTTAATATCTTATTAGCCAGCAGCATCTTCATCTTTTTTCACTTTTCGTGCTTTTCATCCTGCTAATGCAAATGCTTCTACCTCTATTTCTCATGTCTCTGCACCTAGGCTTGCTCCTCCCTTTATTCTTGCTCCTCAGGCTGTTTCACCTGTTCTAATTCCAACTTCTATATGTATTTTATTTTAATCTATCTTAGTAATTCTTTTTGCTAACTTGGCATAACCATCATAGCTACAAAAACCTCCACATATCCCTGTTTCCATTTCTCAGTCATCACAGCCACATGTTCCTGCTCCTGCTCCTGCCCCTGCCCCTGCTCCTGCTCTTGCTTCTGCTCCTGCTCCTGCTCCTGCTCCTGCTCCTGCTCCTGCTCCTATCTCTGCCCCTGCCCTTGCCCCTGCTCCTGCCCCTCCTGCTCCTGATCCTAATGTTGATCTAAACCGAACTCCAACTGTAAGCATTTCTTTTTAGCCCTTTTTATTTTATTTTTGCTAATTATTTCAATTAGCCACCTCTATATAATGATGTTCTTCAGTTGCCACAATCACCACAGCCATTGCATGCTCCTCTCTCACCCTCACCAGAACTTTGTACTCCTGTATGTATCTTTATTATTATCTTTATTATTACTCTTTTTGCTTATCATCACATTTAGTCTCCCTTCATTGACCACATTATCCATTTTGATGAACCAATACAGCCATAGCCTCCTTTACTTGCTGCCATTGCACGTCTTCCCTTTAATCCTGCTTGGCAGGTTCACTCACTGGGACAGATGAATATTCAATGCCCTTCTTGCCATGCCCTTCATTGGCCAGCCGAACTGCTTTCTCACTCTTCTGTTAACAATCCCAAGTTTGGCATGTGCTGCTATCAAGGCAAAATCTCTCTTCGTCCTCTTCAGCACATTCCTAGGGAGCTGTATAACCTCTTTGAGACCAGAGATGCTGTTAGCAATGCCTTTCATAAGGCCATCCTCTTTTATAACAACACCTTGGCCATGACTTCTGTGGGCAGGGCAACTGTTCCTTCTATCAATCAAGATGGCCATGGTCCTTACTCTTTTATCTTGCATGGTGAACTTATTCATTATGCTGGATCCATCATTCCTTCTGGCAATAATCCACCCAGATTTGCTCAGCTCTATCTTTATGACCCAGAGCAAGCTAATGCATATCATTTGGAGGAACATCGTCACCATAATCAAAACAATCAAAACAATCAAAACAATCAACGTGTCTCTCCCCTTAATCCCCAAACCTTGAATATACTTCAAGGTGTCCTTCTTCAGTCCCATCCTGCTATTCAGCTTTATGAGCAGGCACTTACAATGACCATCAATATGGATGATAGGCAGCGCTATATGATCTCTCTTCGCTTTAATCCAAGCACTGATGTGCATCGCTATAACCTTCCTGAAGAAAATGTGCAAGAGATTGCAATTGCTATTGTGGGAGATGGAGAGCAGTTCACTGGGTCTCAAGACATCATTGTCTATAGAAAGGGCTATGCTAATAATCATCGCCTTTTCAGAAT
Organism: Russula griseocarnosa; assembly: GCA_022884055.1. NCBI lineage: Eukaryota > Fungi > Basidiomycota > Agaricomycetes > Russulales > Russulaceae > Russula > Russula griseocarnosa. The sequence continues at coordinate 77,357 of JAGKRU010000035.1, forward strand.
CTCTGATTGTCACCCTCTCTATCCCCCCTTGCGTTATGTCTTGCTTTTTCCAACTGGCCAGATGGGTTGGCATCATAACATTCCTTACATTGAGTTGGAGGGTCAAGGCCCTTATAAGAGGAAGAATGTCACTTTAGAGGAGTACTTTTGCTATCGCTTTCATGTTCGCCCCCATCAATTGGACTCCAATCATCTTTTCCTTGCTGGCAGGCTCTTTCAGGCTTATGTCTGTGAGTCTTGGGCAGTGGCTGAGCAGCAGCGTCTTGCACAACTTGCCCACATACAGGACAATCTTAGGGTAGAGCTTTATCAAGGCTTGGCAGATGCCATTGTTGCTAATGTTGATGTTAACATCAATGATTTGGGCAGGAGAACCATTCTCCCTTCATCTTTTCCTGGTGGCACACGCTACATGCAGCAGCTTTGTCAGGATGCCTTAGCCATCAACAGGTATTTTGGAGGTGGAGACCTTTTCATCACTATGACTGCCAACCCTGCATGGCCAGAGATCACAGATGCCCTTTTTCATGGTCAGAAACCTAATGATCGCCCTGATCTCATCACACGTGTCTTCCATGCCAAGCTTCACTCTCTTATTAAGGACATTAAGGATGGTGTGCTTGGTGACTCTGCTGGCCACCTTTACACTATCGAGTTTCAGAAGAGGGGCCTTCCTCATGCTCATATCATTGTCTTTCTGAAGCCCCATGCCAAGTTGTGCACTCCAGAGCAGATTGATAGCCTTATGTCCTCTGAGTTTCCTGTAGACAACCCTGAGTTGCTAAACCTCATACAACAGTTCATGGTTCATGGACCCTGTGGCGCTCAAAACACTAAAGCCCCTTGCATGGTCAATAATGCATGCAGTAAAGGTTTTCCCAAGCCCTTCAATAAGCACGCCTCTGTTACAGATGACTCTTATGCTAGAACAAGGCGTCTTAACACTGGCCAGACTTATCGGACAGGTTCCAATGGTAGATTTCAGGTGGACAATAGATGGGTGGTCTGTCATAGCAAGTATCTCATCTGGAAGTACAGGTGTCACATCAATGTGGAGTCCATTGCCTCTGTTAAGGCTGTCAAGTACATCTACAAGTATGTGTACAAGGGCCATGATCGCACCACCATGCAGTTTGGCAGGGCTCATGATGAGATCCAGCATTATTTGGGATCATGTTATGTTGGCAGCTGTGAGGCATGCTGGCGCCTTTACTTCTTTGAGGTCCAGGATCATAAGCCCAGTATCTTGCGTCTTGCAGTCCATCTTCCCCAGCAGCAGACAGTTGTCCTCAATCCTAGCAGGGAAACCCTTCAGGAGGCTCTTGCGCGACATGAGGATAGAGATACCACTTGTTACAGACTGATCCCGTTTTGGACTGGACAAACTCTATGTATCTAGATTCACAGTTCGCGCTTCGTTCCGCTTTCCAGGCTTTGGCTCGCGCTTCCCGATTACATACTGTCTCGCTTGTTGTACCCTCCTGAATACGAGGTTAAACTGTTCAGTAGCATCTTACTCGTGTACCGTGATTACGTGGACTGCTGGTTTGTCTTTGTTTTCATTCTATACGTTTTGAGCTCTGCTTCTTTGTTGCCGTGTTACCTACAATAACGTCGCAAGTAGATAAGCTCCTTGGCTTCTCTTCTCGCGTTGTTATTTAATGTCTCGTGTTGTCAAGGGGAGCGCGTTGTTTCAGCTCCACTTGTCGCGTTGTTATTTATTTTCTTGTCAACTTTATCTGGTGATGGGAACTCCTATTGCAAGGTGAAGTTGGGAACTTCAAATTGTTAACTTGAGGTTGGGGACTTCAATTGACAATTTGGAGTTAGGAACTCCTACATAGTATTTACGAGTTGGGAACTAGTAGCGTTGCTATGGGTTTAGTAAGCTTCTAGAACTTGTATAAATAGCGTAGAAGTTTGATCGAGAAGCCCTAAGCTTCTCTTGAAATCCATTTCCTGTATTCCAGACTTCCCTGAGCCACCTAGAAGGGTTTGCTTCTAGCTCATCTCTACCACCGACCAAGGAACGCTTCACTAAGGCATACGTCTTTGCCTTAGTTTCAGAACCAGGACTCATTGAGTCACCAAGATCAAGGGTGCAAGCCTTGCGACAACTTGCGGCAGAGAGAATCAACTATTATCTCTGGATTATTGTAGATCTCGCTCGATTAGCGAATCTCAGAAGGCGTTATACACATCCGCCTAGAAGGCAATAGACGGGGTCTATTGGAAGGCAGTCACCGCCCTGTACTGTCTATAGAACGGGACACGCATTGCGTCATTAAAGGTCCAGAGTGTTCACATTAACCAGGAGAAGTCCGACACTTTCAGAGTCATCAAGATCGGCGGAACCAGAACTTATATCTTCACGTACAAACTCCGATAAGGCTATCGCCGAATACACTACAGGACGTAACACCACTCTTACAGGATGGTTCAAGGCAAATGCTCTTTATCAGGATGGCATCATCAATAATACCCTCTATCAAGACTTTCCTAATAGGATGGTCTGGCACAAGGACAGGCATTATTGGTCTATCAGAAAAGAACAGTTTTAGATAGGCAGAATGTATTATGCTCACCCTTCCTGTGGAGAGCGCTTTTATCTGCGTCTTCTTCTCACTGTTGTCAAAGGTGCCACCTCTTATGAAGACCTGCATACCCATCAAGGTGTCCTCTATCCCACCTTTAGAGAAGCCTGCATTGCCTTTGGCCTTACAGAGGATGACAATGAGTGGCGTTGATATGCGGCGTCCGCGGCAGTACGCGGGAATGCGGGCCACTGCGGCCGGCGGAGCGGTGCGGACCGGATGATAGCGTGATGGAGCGAAGTCAGCGGCCCAGAGAGTCGGGCGGAACTCCGAAGATCATCGGTCCATCGGTCCTAAGGCATGGCCAATCCCAACAAAGCGGAAGCAAAATCCTACCTAACCCAAAAGCGGAGCCTCGGGCGGCTCGGACATCCCGATGCGGACACAAGCAGACCTCCCGTTTCGGGTCAAATTGGCCACGTCGACCTAACTACCCGCCTCGGCCGAAGACAGTAAGCGGCCGCCCGGTGTCAAGTCATTCTAGGCGATGCCACCCTCCATTAGGCGATGTCAGAAGGATGGAAACCTATTCAGTGGTGTGAGGCACACTCGGCGGAGTACGCGGCCCGCAGTGGGCCGTGTAGAGAGACTTGTAGGAGCGGTGCGACTTGGAGGAAAAGCAAGAGGTCTGTGCGGCCTCCTAGGACAGTATAAAAGGTGTAGTGTAGGTAGGAGTAGAGCAAAGCAATCAAGCTACCACTTCTCCCCTCTTCTCTCTCTCTTTCTCTCTCTTTTACACCGCGCCGCGTTAGGATTAGAGTGCACCGCGTTTCGGCACTTTGCGTACAGTAGGAGCTCCGACGTGCTCCACCAGCATCAGTCCGGGCCGCAGTAGGCTTGGATTAGGATTAGGTATAGTTGCGGACCGCGGGACTGGCTGATTCCCAGACCTCCGGACTCTCTTGCGCTTCGACCCGCTTCCGCCTCCGCATAGTCCCGCGTAGTTCCGCGTATAGCGGCGGGTCAGCGTATCATTTGGTGGCCAACGTGGGGAGGTCAGAGTTCAAAAGTATCAGCCCGCTCCACTTATTTCTTTAGATCATTGCGTACCGAACGCGCCGCGGACAGCCGCTCTTTGAAGAACCCGAAGAGCAAGGCAGCGATCGCTCGTTCTTCGACGAGTTGATAGATTCCGGCCTCGAAGTTAACGAGTCCGAAGGATCAGAGGGACGCGAACCGTCCTTCCCCGGAAGTTTTACCCCGCTCGGAGAATCGACTCCGGGCACCACAAGCGAACTTAGCGACCTTAGCGAACCGAACTCGAACCCGCATTCGCCTAGCGCGGGCCCCAGCGAAGAAGAAGTCGAGCACCTCGTCATTCCAACGGCGCCAAACACTCGATCCCGAACGAAGGCGCAGTCAGCACAGCCGACGGCCCCGAACTCAGCCTCAACTAATCAGCAACCCGGCAACACCCCAACGTCACCACCCGCAAGAGCAAGCGCGCCGGCTACAACCCGACCCGCCTCAATTCCGAATCAGACAATAAACGCCCCAGTTCCGGCTCAGGTACAAGCTCCGCCCGCGACAGGCGCCCACCAACTGCAACAACAACAACAGCCACCGCCACCAGCACAGCCCCCGCCTTACCAATAATGGCACTATCAAATTTACCCGGCCGGAGCGAGCGCTCGGCACCCAGCTTCGACGACAGCAGGCCCGAGGAGCTTGCTAGGTATTTTTCGGATCTTGAAGATCTTTTTAACCTCCACAATGTAGCCGACAACCCGGACCTCAAGAAGGGTGCCCTCAAATACCTCAAAGTCCAGACGGAGAACCTCTGGAAGTCGACGGAGGCCTGGCAAGACGCGACCAAGACATATGAAGATTTCAAAGTGGAGATCTTTAAACTATACCCGGGCTCCGTAAGCGACCAAACCTTCTCGATCCAGGACCTAGACTTGGTGATCGGCCACTATGCGCGCACTACCATTGTCAGCTCGGCCGAACTCGGCGAATACCACTGCCGGTTCCTGCTCATCTCGCGGTACCTGATCAGCAAAAATCGGCTGGCAACACAGGAACAATCTCGGTCTTTCTTCCGCGGCTTGGGCCCCCAGCTTGAGGCAAAAGTACGGCAGCGCCTCCAGCAAAAATTGATCGACCATTTCCCTGACGACCCCTACGCGCTGTCCGACATCTACGAGGCGGCACACTACGTACTCAGGGGCGCTTCGACAGCTTTGACGGCACCAACGCAAAATGCAGCTTTATTCTCAACTCCGACTCAGACCTCGCCGGCTCAAGTAGACGCTACCCAGGTCAAGCTCGAGACCCTCACCGCCGCCATCGCCACCCTCTCCGAGACCGTCAAGAACATCCTGCAAACCCAACAGGCGGGGCCCAGTAGGCCAAGACCCTCGGGAGCCGCCTCTGCGGGGACGAACGCGGCTGGAGGCAGTGTCTGCAACTTTTGCGGAGTGCCCGGCCACTTCATCCGGGAGTGCGAAATCATGGAGGAATTCACCCGGTTCGGGAAGTGCAAACGCAATCCCGAAGGTAAGGTAGTCCTTCCCACAGGTGCGATGGTACCCCGGAACATTCCCGGAACCTGGATGCGTGACCGTGTCGAGGAATGGCACCGGCAGAACCCCAGACAGATGGCCACGCAGATGTACGTCGAGGTGACGGCAGCTCCGGCCGCGACAGCGCCTTCGCACGCTACAGCGGGTCAGTCTTATTATAGCTATCCCGCACCTAACGCAGTACAGGGACCGAAGGAATTGCCCGCCGGGGTATACACCCTGAAGCGACCTTTCCCTCCCCGCCCCGAAGTGGTTATAACCACCCTACCACCGCACAAGCGCGGCCGCGCTGGAACTGGAAATAATGCCGGCGGCGGTAGCAGCAGCGCGGCTCCAGAAAGGCAACCCACCGAAACAGCCCCGTCAGAAGAGCAGGAGACAGCCGGAGCCAAGAAGAGCAAGGCCCCGGAAACCCCCCAGGAACCAGAACACCCGTACGCCTCAGCCCCTGATGCTACTCACAGAGTCATACCAGGACCATCCCGTCCCGCGATAAAAGCACCCGCGGCGGGAAGGAGCGAGCCCGGGTTTCACAACACCGCGAAAATATTCGACCCCCTCGTCGCCCACACCGTCTACGAACGCGCGATGGAGACCCCCATCACCGTCACCCAGCGCGAGTTACTCTCGCTTGCCCCGAGGTGCGGTCCCAAGTCGCGGATGCCACCATCAAACGCCGAGTACCGCGGGACGCGGTAGCTCAAGCCCTGGTGGAGGAGGCCCTCGACGACGGCGGCATAGAAAAGCAAGTCCGCTTCGACCCCGTCCCGCACGCCACCATAGAAGAAATCCCTGACGACGACAGCCCCATGCCCCTCTCCAGCAAAACGAACCGCCTCTCGCATATGCCAGCAGCCTTCTCGGCCGCGGCACGAACACCACCGCCAAACGCAACAATTATCGCCGACCCCTACGAAGCCTACCTCCGTGAAAACGGGTCCGGCAACGCCACGGACCCTCCCATGGCGGTCGCAGCAGAGTCCCGAGCACTACGTGCAATCCTTCCAACTGTCGACGGCCAAGACAAAGTGGAAGCAATCCTCGACCCCGGCTGCCAAGTTGTAGCCATGTCAGAGGAGGTTTGTAACGCTCTTGCGCTCCACTACGACCCCACTATCCGGTTGCATATGATGTCCGCGAACGGCGGCGTCGACCAGTCGCTAGGACTGGCACGAAAGGTTCCGTTCTTGGTCGGGGACATCACGCTTTATTTGCAGGTCCACATACTCCGCAACCCCGCCTACGACATCCTCCTCGGACGCCCCTTTGATGTCCTCACGCAGTCCGTCGTCCGCAACTTCGCGGACGAGAACCAAACCATTACGATCATCGACCCCAATACGAGCCGAAAGGCCACCGTCCCGACGATCCCGCGCGGCAGTTTCAAGTTTGCGGACCGCCGCGTCAAGAAGCAGGATTTTTGAGCATCGATGATTTGGCAGATGGCCAAGGAGAGCTCGCGCTTTGTGTATATTTCGACCCCGAGACCGAGAACCTTTCCCTTGAAGCCTGCGCGCCGCTGCCCGAAGATACCCGCCAAGAAGACCTGGCAGCGGCATACTTTTCCTTATGTGACATAGACTCTCTTCCCTTCCGAAATTCTTTCCTTTCCGAGACTAGCTTAGACGATACCCCCGCCGTTCCGCTACAGTATAAGCGGACGTACACCATACAAAATGCGAGGACCCCCCGAGCCATATACGCGGGCAAGAAGTACAAGCCCGTAGGCGTCAAGGTCCGACCAGTCGAAACGGAACTCCCGAGTAGGTTCCGGATCACTCGCAACATCAAGGGCGACCCCCTCAAAGACATGCCCGCCCTGTCACCGCGACCTCCACCATATACCCCGACCGCGCGATACACCGAGGAGCGAAAGGAGGTCATAGACCGAGCGCACCCAGGTGATTTCCTCTTACCCGCGGAGCGAGATCTTATGCACCATTTCATGGGCGTCCAGGAGCTCGGCTTCGCTTGGTGCGATATGGAGCGCGGACACTTCCGCGAGGACTTCTTCCTGCCCGTCGAAATCCCGACCATTCCGCACAAACCCTGGACGCAAAAGAACATCCCGATTCCGCCCGGCCTCTACGAGGAGGTCTGCAAGCTTATCCGCAAAAAGCTCGACGCCGGAGTATACGAACCCTCGAACTCCTCGTACCGCTCGCGATGGTTCTGCGTCGTCAAAAAGGACGGCAAAACGCTCCGCATCGTGCACAGCCTCGAGCCCCTCAACAAAGTCACCATCAAACACGCCGGAGTCACCCCGTTTACCGATCAAATCGGCGAGCACTTCGCAGGCCGCGCTTGCGGCGGCATGCTCGACCTCTACATCGGCTACGACGAGCGCGGCATCTCCGAAACGTCTTGCGACCTCACAACATTTCAATCCCCCTTCGGAACGCTTAGGCTGGTCACCCTCCCGATGGGGTGGACCAATTCAGTTCCCATTTTCCACGATGACGTTACCTACATATTACAGCCCGAGATCCCCGATACCACCGTCCCCTACATCGACGACGTCGCGATCCACGGCCCCGCAGGAAAATACATCCTCGCGGACGGCACGGAGGAGCGCATACCCGAGAACCCTGGCATCCGCCGTTTCGTCTGGGAACACTTCCAAAACCTCAACCGCGTCGTCCAGCGCATCAAGTACAGCGGTGGCACGTTTAGCGGTTTCAAGTCCACCCTTTGCGCCGAAGAGATCGTAGTGGTTGGACACCGCTGCACTCCGCAAGGCCGCCTCCCCGACCACAAGTACGTCGACAAAATCACGAAGTGGGGACCATGCAAGGACGTCTCTGAAGTCAGGGCGTTCCTCGGCACCATAAGCGTGTGCCGCATGTTTATCCTCCACTTTGCGAAGCGCGCTAACGCCCTAGTGAACCTCACGCGCAAGGGAGTTCCCTTTCAATTCGGACCGGAAGAAATAGCGGCCCAAGAAGACCTCAAGCAGGCACTCGTCGATTCCCCCGCGCTCCGACCCATCGATTATTCTACCGACGCTGCCGTTATTCTCGCCGTCGACACGTCCCCCATTGCGGTGGGATTCTTTCTTTGCCAAGCGGACCCCCAGAACCCCAAGAAGCGGTACTTTGCGCGCTTCGGATCAATACCCCTAAACGACAGGGAGCGGCGCTTCTCGCAACCCAAATTGGAACTTTACGGCCTGTTCCGAGCGCTCCGCGCTTATAAAATTTTCCTTGTCGGCGTCAGGAACCTAACTGTCGAAGTAGACGCCAGGTACATCCGCGGAATGCTGAATAATCCAGACATAGCCCCCTCCGCCAGCGTTAATCGATGGATAGTATCCATCTTGACCTTTCACTTCGAACTGCGACACGTCCCCGGCAAGACTCACGGCCCCGATGGGCTTTCTCGTCGACCTCCGCAACCCGACGATCTAGAGGACGAAGACGACACCGAGGCCTTCGACGACTGGGTCGACCGCCTATACGGATTCATGCATATCATTAACCCCGTCGAGCCATCCACCGCATCCGCCAGCATCCTTCACCAGCTCGCCGTCCAAGAAGTGGCACAACCTCCGCCGGAGCCCAACGACGCAGACAAGGAGAAGTACCTCGACATCCCGTACACCGCTCCACGCTCGGAGGCGGCCCATTGGGCAGAAAAACGCCTCGCACTAGCATACGACTGGCTCAAAACGCTCAAGCGCCCCAAAGGACTCTCCGACCACGGTCTCGCCATGACCGTCCGCTACGCTAGTGCGTTCTTCCTCATGAACGGCGCGATCTGGAAGCGAGACCCCCAGGGAGCACACAAGCGAGTGCTCTTCCGCGGACAGCGCACACGGGCCATGGAGGCCGCACACAACGACATCGGACACCGAGGATTCTACGCTACGCACGCCCTCTTATCGGAGCGTTACTGGTGGCCCTTCGTTGGCCGCGACGTCGCCTGGTACGTCCGGACTTGTCACATTTGCCAGCTCCGCCAGACCCGTCAAATCTCCATTCCTCCCGTCGTCGCAACTCCGGCCCCGCTATTCGCTAAGATGTATATGGATACCATGCATCTCCCACGCTCCGGAGGTTTCGCCTACATCGTCCAAGGCCGTTGTTCGCTCACCCATTACCCCGAGTACCGCATGCTCCGCAAGGAGACCGCGCAAACCATCAGCGATTGGATTTTTCAGGACATCCTGTGCCGCTGGGGAACCCTCGTAGAAATCGTCTCGGATAACGGCAAGCCTTTCGTCGCCGCTCTCAGCCACCTCGAGAAGAAGTACCATATCAGGCATATCCGGATCAGCGGCTACAACTCCCGCGCCAACGGCATCGCTGAGCGCTCGCACTTCGACGTCCGACAGGCCCTCTTCAAGGCCTCCGACGGCGAGGAACACAAGTGGTCTCAGGTTGCTCAGTCCGTGTTTTGGTCCGAGCGCGTAACCCCGTGGAGGCGCATGGGTTGTTCCCCTTATTTTGCGATCACAGGCACTCACCCGCTTTTACCCTTTGACATCGTAGAGGCAAATTACTTGCTCCCCCCACCAGACTCGCTTCTCTCGACGACCGACCTCGTTGCGCGCCGCGCCATTGCGCTGCAAAAACGACAAGAAGACCTCGCCCACCTCCGCGACCGCATACACAAAGTTCGAAACCGCGCCGCGCTACGCTTCGAGCGCAACCACGCTGGAGTCATCCGTGACTTCAACTTTCGCAAAGGCGACCTCGTCCTCGTCCGTAACACCGCCATTGAGAAGGCACTCAACAAGAAAATGCGGCCGCGTTACTTCGGACCTATGGTCGTTGTATCCCGCAACCGCGGCACCGCCTACATCGTTTGCGACCTTGACGGCACGCTCGCGCACGCTCCAATCGTGGCCTTCCGTCTCGTCCCGTACTTCGCCCGGGAACATCTCGACCTCCCGGACCTCGAACAACACATAGACGTATCCGCGGCCCGCCTCCGCGAACTCGAAGACACGACCGTTGCGGACCCCGACTACCCCGAGATCGCCGAAGAACCTTCGGTACCCGAAGACGACGTCGAGCTCGACTTACCCGAAAGCGATGAGGAGAAGGAGACTTAGAGTCTCTCAGTAGGGAGGAGATCCCCCAGTTTGCGGCGAGTTTATACCATGTTTCATAAGTCTCGGACTGCGTTGTGCTATACTTACCGGACAATGTCCCCGAGTTTCTGTTCTCCCATTTGTTTTCTTCTAGGCGAGCTGCCCTCTTCTGCGGACCAGGCGGACAGAGGGCGGCCGGCGTTGCTCAGTGATGACATGGACCCGGTCACCTGCGGATCAGCGGTTAGGAGCTCGCGTCAGCGTTGCGCCCGTACCCTTCCAGGCCGAGGTGTCCATGTAAGAACATTATGATGTGGCCAAGGAGTATTCACTGGGCACATTGCAATGTTTACAGGAATACTTGGGCCCAGGGAATTGTGATGCAGGGTTGTGATGTCGGGCCAGGGAATTGTGATGTTATAGCCATGGCATTTCAGGCCCAATCTGGACTGTTTTGGGTAGGTTGTATTAAACTAGTATATACTTGTATTAGTTGTATATAATACTGTACGCGGGCATAAAAGGTCAGGATTGCATTAGGTAAGATATCTACGATTCCGTATTTGGCTTTGTTGCAGTGGATGACTGCCTAATCTGGCTTGTTTTCCTCGCACCTTGCCACCTTCCGAGTTCCGACTCTACGACGTTCAATGGGTCAACGTCCCTGTGCTCTTGCAACGCCTCAAGGCCATCCCGGCGAAAGCTGCCCACCAAGCCCCACCATGGTCATGATTGGTACTGCGACCATATACTTCACAGCACAACCAGAGAAGAAGCCATGGCGTGAACGCTGGACAGAAGCTTCGCGACACCGGCCTGCATGCCTTGCCCTTCTAACCCACCAGACGGCAGTCTTCCCTATTTATTGAACGGAATCTCAAATTCCTCGCGGCCAATATGACCATCAGAGGCTGTGCAATCGCCAGTGAGTACACCGCCTGTTTCTGCCCCAATCGTTTGACCCACCGCTGCCAGTGAGGAGAACCCCGTCCAAATGCGCATCGCGTGATCGCAATTTGCCCGATACACGCCAAACCCAGGAGACAATGCCTCCTATCAGTTTCAAACTTATTGTTGTCAATCTCAGCCATCTTTGGCACGATGGAAGGGGGGGTCGCATTGTCGCTCGTGCGCGTCTTTGTAGTACTGTACTTACATTCATACTGCACGTTATATAAAAAGAAACTACCAGTTGAACTTGTCATATAGCCACGCTGTTGAATTTTGATTTTGCAAAGAAGCTAGCAACTGATTGGGAATGATATTGAGTAAACGAACGACTAACTACGACAGACGACAGGCACAAGACAGGAGTGGGAGAATGGCGGAAGCGGTACCACCCGAGGCCCAACGTATGTCTTCACCGACCAACCTTACGCTTCTTCAAAGGCCGTCCTGCAGCAGTACCACCTCCTCGATGACCCTGCTCGGATGTAGAAGTGCTGGCTGCACTGTCGGCACTTGAAACACCCAGCGGGTTTGCCTTTGGCCTTTCCGATGCACTGTGCATGCAACGTAACACGTCAGTAACATCCTCGACTGCCTCCAACCAACTTCCTTCTCGAGTCGAGGCATTTCCCCACCACGCGAGCGATATCACGATCAGCAAGAATCCGTTCTTGCCTGGCTTCTGAAGGTCCGACCAGTCCATTTCACAAGTAGGTGAGATTAAGTGGTTTCTGCCGCTGAGGATTCGAGATTTCGGCTGAAGAGAGCGCCACCAGTCCCACCATTGTTGACCAAATCTTTTCTCATCGACAAGCTTGACATCCTTCCAACGCCGACCGTTCTTCATCCAAACAGCAATCTCGTGAGGCCGCACATCGGTGGAAGGAGGGAAATTTGGTCCTCCATCCGGAAAACCTTCGCGCTTTTGAAAGTCGATAAACGCGTGCAGGCACCCGAGCCATATGTCTCCCCAGTTCCTCATGATAGTCTCGTCATTTGTCCCCACCGTCTCTTCGGTCAAATACCGGTAGGCGTCCACCACGTGCTTGGGCCAATCCGATGGAATAGGTGGAGGCGTTACTATCGGAGTCGATGTTGGAACCTGTGGCCACATTGGTGAAACATCGAAAACCGGTGGCGATGTCGGTGCCACCGGTGGGAAGACAGGGCTGCTTTCTGTAATGGTGGGTGCCTCCTCTGAATCGGACCCCGGGCTAACAGCAGCCCCATGCTGTTGTTGTGGGTGCGGTGATTCTTCTCGAGGCTCACGCTGTGGTAGGGCTCCGCTACTTGAGGCCCTTGAGGGTGAGAAAGAGCCAGCAGGACGGGGTCAATCGGTATCCAAGTATCCTTAGGAGGGGATGGATCGCTCTGAGGTGGGTGCGTAACATTGGCTTCTTCCTCAGAGCTAGTGGTAGTCACAGATGGGGGCACAGGCTGGGCTGGTAGACGTCGCGGCAATCCTTCGTCAAGCAGACGAGGTGGGGAGGCCATGCGAGGGGGTGGAAAGGCCATATGACTCGACGGAGACGGCACCCTTCGACGGTACGGACAGCATCCACCTCGTTAACATCTTGTGTTTGCATTGGCAATGCACGACGTTGGCATTCAGCCGCACCTATTTAAGTTTGGTAAGTATGCACAGGTTTAACGGATATAATAACTAACTGAAATTGGCTCTACCGTATGCAACCATAGACTTCTCTGCGTCCGAGTAGCCTGTGGGATCATGCGAGGGCCAAGTCGCACCCGCAAGGCCTCCGGGCCAGTTCACGTGCACGCTGATAGCGGCATCATCAGTAAACTGGCTTGAACACTAGACACCATAGATGCATACCTTCTTACTTCCACCTCGCCGTTCCTGTCAGCTACCGGTCCGATGATGCAGATCGAAACGGCAGCCTGCATCTGAGACGCAATGGCTTTGGCAACCGGGTGAAGATATTGCCCCGCAAATGCGAGTTGTCTGAACGGACAATCAGGTGAGTAGTCCTGTTAGATGCGTAGTTACTACTTACTGATGGAATTGTTGAGGAGTTTTTGGTATGACCTTCGATGCCTCCCACTCCTCGACCTCCTTTCGATGCGTGTCTTCTGCGTCCCGAGCAACTATATCGCGAAATTCTTGACTCTCGAGGAGCCAAAACTCTCGGGTAATGTCTAACCTTATCTGCAACGGAACTGGTTTCTTCATGTTTTCCCTCGTCCTTTCCTCCTTTGTGGCGTTGTCATACTTGTCCTTTGCATGCGCGTAACGCCGCTCATACTCCTCTTTGACACGGGACTGGTAATATTTCTTGAGGTATTGATGGAACGGCGTGAGTTTCCGCGGAGCCTTATCGATGTTGGCAGCAAGGACGGCCATAAACGGGTTGGCCGACGAAGTATTTGATTTGGTGGCCTCAACACGCTTGTACTTCCGCCTATACCACTGCGCAAGTTTCTATACATGAATCAGAACACTGTACGATATTTCATCTGAATTTAATCACCGTCCGAAGCTTCGTGAAGATCACCGCGTTCTTTTCTGCCTCTTCTTTTGACAGGTCTCGAACAGTGTCTGAGTCATCAATGACGCCGTCTTCAGGATTTGGAGGATCTTCGGCAGGTTCCTTATTGAAAGGTTCGTCCTGCCCGTATTTTGCGATGAACTCTATGGTGACTTTGTTGTAGAATTCGGTGACGATGTTTAAATCCATATATTGCTGGTAGAGTGCAGCTTTGGACTCGAGAAAAGCAAGTTTGAAACCCGAGAAATGTTCAGGGGGACCCATCTTGGTAGCGATGCCTTTTCCTTCTTTTCTGCCTTTTGTCATTTTGGTAGCGGACGGAGTGGTAGACCGTAGACTGATGGGTATAGGAAACCAAACAATTTCGGCGGCAGAATTACTATATTGGGGCCGGTCACGAAGGAACGTGAGACGTCGCGTGTTCAAAATAGTACGTATTGGTTCCTCACTTTCCTCTTAGAAATTTTAAATTCAGGAGAGGCTATAGTTCTAGCCAACGCATTTATTACCGCCAATTTCCAAAACACCGGCAAAGGGGAAAAAAAGTCCGAATGAGGGTAATACATGTGGCTGTACGACATCACCAGCAAGGCATTCCTTCTCATCACCATGTCACTGATTTACGGCGATTCATTCCAAGACGATGAAGACCTTTGCAGAGTCCTTGCAGCCTTGCAACTTGGGAGTCGTGTAACATCGGTTACCATCCCCAAGCTACGGCTTGCGATCCTGGAACTGTAGTCGATCAAACGGCTGGGAGCACTTACGCGGTGCCTGCTAGTCGGCCCTCGTTGGCTTTGCACGACCAGCCCACTGCCTCAATCGCTAGCCCTTCCAGTAAGTATCCGTGTCATGCATCTAAAACCGGTGTAATTAAGGCTCATTTTTGTATCAGTGCACACCCGGCAGGACTCTATTCCGAATAGCGTTTACAATGTATCGTCGGGTAAGCGGACAGGAATCAGAGAGACGTGGTACGTCTTACAAGCCCTAATGTCAACTCTGATGAATAAATCTCTTGCAGGGCTGATGCTGGAGATGCGTGTCAAGGCGTTGACGGTGGCAAAGTCGCCAAAATTCGTGTTTCACCCCCAAAACAATATCGCCGACATCGTATTGCCTATGTCGTTTTCGAAGGTTTAGCCCCCGGGATTTATAATTCTTGGTACGGTTCTTCCATCAACCTACTTTCTAACTAACGTCGTTCACTTCCAGGGCAGAAGTTGAGCCCCTCGTCAAGGGCATTCCAGGGAACGTCTATCAAGGCTTTAGCCAGCGTCGTGAAGCCGAACGTGCTTACGTCCTTGCTTTCGCCATGGGCGCTCTCCGTGTTTTACCGGCAAGGCACGACACGAGGCAGCAAGCACCTGCACCTGCGTCACCCATGCCAGAGGCGGTGCTGGCTGCGTTTGCCTCAGCCTCGGACGACTTCTTAGGAGCAGAGTGGCATGTCGTTTTCAAAGGCAAGAGGCCTGGGGTCTACCCTGCTTGGTAAGTACATTCAATCGATAATATTCTTTTTGTTGCGGTATTTCTAATCATCAATGCACCAACCTTAGGAATTTTGCGGCCACACAGACGAAGGGCGTTAGCTGCGCTATCTTCCAGAAGTTTTCAAGTAAGGCGGAAGCAGAAGCAGCATACATGCAAGCCGCTCTGGCTGGTTTTGTGGTAGCGGTTTTGTAACGACGTAGCCCAACAATCGAATTCATGTATATAAATGACCAAGTTGGGGCGAGCAGAACAATCGAACCGAGAGTGGGTCAAACAAAGTAGATCCAGGAACAGTAAGGTTAGGCGCAGCGACAGCAAGGGCAAAGGGGAGCGCGAAGAGAAGAAGTTGGCACCGGGGGTGGCTCAATGGCGAGCTTTCCGTTGTATCCAGTGCTATGGCCGTTCATCCTGCACGCACGCGCACGCGAATGAGGCTGCACGCCGGAGTATGATGACGTTGCGAGGCTAGCGCTACAGTGATAATGAAGTCTTAATGGTGTATGTATTGCAGGTGCAGACAGATTATAATGTAGTGAGTGGTGGCTGTTCGAACGTAGACCCTCAGTTATAGAGTACGGAGAGATACATGCTGTATGGCAAAGGGACCGACGTTTGACCAGGATTGCCTTGGTAGATTAGACTTCAATCATACAAATGCTATTTACTGTGACGGATATACAGATTCTTTGAATTTACAATGCAGCCAGGATGGTGAAAAGTCTAGAATGAAGATATGTGATTAATGTCACTGGCAAGTTTTTGACGCGTTGCTCCGACTCGTGCGTACTGCACCCCATAACCTACGTACTATACCACCCCATTTCTTCATATCTCGTCCGATGTCCCCCTTCGAAGCTATAAACTACTGAACGGTTATCCCACATCAAAGCAAGTGCCAAGTGGGACACTACAGATAGCAATTTGGGAGTATTCGCTGATTACTGTAAGTAACAAAATTTACTGTACGGCAATCGGCCTTCCTTAACCGACACTTGTCTACTTCGCTTTGTTTTGTCATTTCACTCTCCCGTCATTGACCCTCCTACATCCACTCTTATGTCTCTATTTTGATATCAACATGGTGAGATATAGCTACCTAAGCCACTACCCCGATCTAATCCACGGCACAACCCTAAGCCTTCCACCACGACTGTTCAGATGCACAAATTGCGCAATCGATCGACAAATCATGTATCACCGGCTGCACCTCAAGGGGCGGTGATGACAATGACCTTGAGAAGGATGAGACTGCGGACAAGATATTGAAGTATAAAGCGAGGAAAGCGAGGAACCAGCGTCGGTATTATCAGAAGTATGTGCACCTGCCTATCTACTTTATCTCTTTTTCACGCACTGTGCCTGGGTCACCAGTGACAGGAGCATGCAGCAAGAAAAGGGACGCCAAAGGTCGGCTAAGTGAGTTATATGCTGTATCTAGCCTAGGTGTTACACTCTTTTTACAGACATGGTAGGAATCGCCGCCTCGCAAAGGAGGCCCAACGCTCTACCTCCACAGGTGCCAACATTCACGCTCCCACTCTCGTTCCCGCGTGTTGCTGGTAAAGGGTAGGATAGATGGTTGACTTATTCATCACTCTATGTTTTATTCATCACTCTATGTTATATTCACGCTGTTGGCAAGGGCTTCCTCAGATGCAGTGGTTCGAGAATCCGTGGCGTGAGATAGTCATATATCAATCACATATTGTCGGTGGGACGAATGTATTCACGAACGATGAAACTTCAAATTATACGCTGCCACAAGCCAACACGTCTCCGGCCTAGAAATTACTAACCGGACGTTTCGTAATGGTTTTGCTAAGCGTGAGCTGGTATCCGAACGGGCCCTAAAAAATTGTATGACTTCGGTCTGTTTTAACCTCCATCTGCTCTTCATAACCTATTGCTCATATGCCTAAGGAACGTCCCGGGCTGTACAACCATAATGTTCGACAGTCCTTCGCCCGCCAACTCTACGTCACTACCAACCCATCAGGTCGTAGGTCGTACTCGTATACATCTTCTCAGGTCCGGCCGGATCCTGTCATGCCAGAAAAGAGTCTCGAGGATGAAGCCTATGAATTTCATGAATCCAACCTGATGGATGCAAACATGGATATCGACAACAGTCACGAGGACGAACTAGATCGAGCTGAGGTCATGCCACGTGTCCGTGTCATTACCAAACCGAAGGCAAAGCGGTATGATAACTCTGTGAGTTCTTCATGATGCAGTTCTTGCAATGACTTACCTAGATACAGGATGTTCCTTTGAAGACTTGGGTCAAGTACCGGGATGAGTATCTCGACGAATGCATGGCTTTGGAGGGACGTGGGTCTTTCTACAGGTTTTGTGCTGGATGTCAGGCACCAATGCCACAATACCGTTGTAAGGATTGTATAGCGGGGCCCCTTTGGTGCCTGCTTTGCTTAGTTGATAGGCATAAGCAGTCCCCGCTACACATTGTAGAGGTATGTCGCACGCTCCTTTCCTCTCACGATATTCTCTGATTTGCATTCTCAGATGTGGAACGGATTATTTTTCCAGCGCACCACTTTGCGCGATCTCGGCCTCCGAGTACAATTAGGTCATGCAGACGGCAGTTCGTGCCCCACTCGATTACCTGCGAATGCCACCTTCAGAGTCATACACTCTAATGGTATCCATCACGTTGCTATCGACCAATGCCGATGTCATGGAGTTCCCCTTCGCAAACAAATTCTCCATATTGGTTGGTGGCCGGCGACTCCACTCGATCCAAGATCAGCGGCTACCTTTGAGGTTCTTCGACATTTTCATCTCTTGAACTTGCAGGGCAAGGTAACCGGCTTCAGCTTTTATCAGGCATTGGAATATCAAACGGACAATACCGGTTCAGAGCCTCCTCCTGTGCGTACTTCGCTTCTATGATCGGTGTTCTGAATGTTGACAACAAAATTTCAGGATCGATTGGAGATCTTCATGTTAATGGTCCGGGAATGGCGTCATGTCAAAATGATAAAGCGTGCAGGCCGAGCTTTCGATCCACGGGGGTTGCTGCGACAGCCCCTGGTTCTTTGGCCATCCCTTGTCGCGCGTGCCCCCTTCCAAACATCAACCTTCCGAAAGGTTGGGAAAACGTGCCGCCAGCACGAGCGTATGTATTACAGGGTTTTGACTATAATGATTTTGCTAATTACTATTCT
This sequence comes from Russula griseocarnosa, assembly GCA_022884055.1. Lineage (NCBI taxonomy): Eukaryota > Fungi > Basidiomycota > Agaricomycetes > Russulales > Russulaceae > Russula > Russula griseocarnosa. Next base: position 95,648 of record JAGKRU010000035.1, read on the forward strand.
CAGGTGGCTTTATACTCTGATCGTCGCCATGGATGCTAACTTCCGGCTTAAAAGTAGGCTGCGAGGTTCAATCGACCGAGAACCAACCCTAGGCTTGGGTTGGTCCTATTTCGTAGACAATGGGCCATATTCGGATTTCATCAAGGATTATGTTGATCAAGATGAGGTGCGTATTCTCAGCAATGTACGACTCGGAGCCATTGCTCACCTATCCGTAGATTCAGACGTGTGTTGGCTTTCAGGCACTCCTCAACATGCTCACCAAGAAGTCGAAAGGTCTTCGCGCGACAGGCATGGCTGCAGTCAGTTGCGCTCGTCACCAACTCTTTCGACCCATAGGTATGGGGGATTTGCAGAAGGAGAGAGGCGAGCAAATTCTCTCGCATCTGATTTGGGTCTTATTGACAAGTTACTTTAGGCATTGCAATATGGATTACTTATTCGCATCAAGCATAGCGGGGGTCGGGCTTCGATTGGTTACCATCTCATACGACGTTGCTTGCCAATGGTTCAGCAGGTTCTGGCAGCGAGTTTCATTTCTCCCCCCCACCTTGGTGCCTCTTTAACAAGCTACCGGATTCGCGCCCTCGTACCCAAGTTCCATCTCCAGAGCCACAATGAGGCATGTCATAGTGCTTTCTCTTTCAATTTCTCCAAGGGCGCGGCACGGACAGATGGTGAAGGCGTAGAGCGGAACTGGACGAGTTGAACGGACAGGGTCCTTCTACCTCGGAGATGCTGCCGGTGCTCGATGGGATACATTAGATGACTGCTGTGCGTGGGTCAACTGGCGGAAGACAATGGGTCTAGGTGCGTAAACAGTATTGCTTATTGTAGATGGCTTGCTCACATCTTAACGTAGGGAAACTTCTTCTCAAACGGCTGCTGATTGCCATTCCCCAGGCCATACAGACAAGGTTTGATTTTAAAACCTTTGACAAGAGCCTGCGTCAGGAGATGCCGGCGGAAGTCCTCAAGATGGAAAAGGTTCTGGCTGCTTGGCTTGATGACAAGTCGTGCACTGATCCGTATCGCGTTCCCAAATCAAGTGAGTAGTCGTGATATACCCATCATCTATCTTGCTGATGGGGTTCGGGCGTTAGATGTAACCCTTCAACAGGTTCGACTTCTGATGCGGAAGAGGAGAAGGCAAAGGCAGAGGCTGGTAATACCATCATGCATGATGTCACCGCCAGCGCATTCCTTCTCCTCGGAATGGATATTCAATGCTTACAGTGAGTCCTTGACACAGCGTGTTTATATTCCCTATTGATGGTTCTTTTCTTTGCATAGACAGACAATTCGGCTTGAGGTCAAAGGCAAACGAAAGCAGACACTGCTTCAAACAACGTCAACGGTTGAACACCGGACTACTCTTCTCAATCGAATACAACGCTTCCGTGAAATCCAGAAAATCTACATGCCCGGCTTCGACCCAAAGAACAACGCACATCTCGAGCACATAGCCTCATCCAACACGTCCGCCTCTGTTCATGTGGAAGACTCCAAACTCTACCTACCGTCGGATCTTTCACAATCTGACCGCCGCAAGTACTGCCCTGGTGGTCTGTCTGACATGGAGGACCGCCTTCGATTCGCAGAAGCTAGTGACGCCCTGGAGAATCTGCGCCATCACCTCCGAACCCGCTCGTTCACCAACCGCTTTAAGATTGCCAACATCACTGGCCAAATCCATAATACCCGCGCTCGAGAAACCCAAGGTCGTATTGACGATAAAGTACGATCAGCCGAATTGCAATATCGGCGCTCTCGTGATGCGTTACTGAGGCTTAGGGGCCCTGGCCCTGGAGGATACATTGCGGGTTTTGGAACAGTCGGATGTGAGGGCTTTGAATGAACGGGCGATGACAGCACAGGAGAAGGAGGATATTCGTAGGTTGCGGGAACGAGCCGGTGTGGCGGTGGAAGCAGACGACGTGGGAGCAGAGACGGTGGTCGCAACAGTGGCGGCTGTTGGAGAGGGGGAGCGGAGACCGTCGTGGATATGGTCGACAGGCACCTGGCATGAGGGTGCAGATGACCCAATGACACGGGCAGGTGAGCTCTCAATAATTTTCTCTTACTATGGCTTGCTAACAGGAGATACAGCCTTGCGTGTGGAATGGGCCAAGTCAAAGGCACGAGCCGATCGGTGGGAAGAGGATGTAGTGCTGCTTGATGAAGAGATGCGTCGGGTACTCGCTTTCTGCGAATGGAAGGCGGACTGGTGGATCAAGCAGGTGCCACTTCGCCAAGATGTCACTGGACCTTTAGCCGAAGGTCTAAAGGCTTACGCTGCCGAGCAGGCTGATATGGAGCGGCGGATCCATAAGGCTTGGTCAACAAAGTGGTGCCGTGCACGAGAGCTCGCCCAGCCAATCATAATGGCCGTTATGGGGGAGGCATCTTTGCCCACAAAGGACATGGAAGCAGGGCCTGTTGAATTCGAGATTGAAGAGGACCACGGAGGCGTTGAGGGTGATTCAGATTTTGAGGAGTAAGAGAACAGGCTTTTTACAGTATCTTTACGGCCAAATACAGATCGTTGCATTTTCGTCTCGAAATCACACCAGTGATGGATGTTGTTAAGGGCTCTTTGGTAATTGCTATTCTATTAACTCTACATATGCACGTATAGTGGGTAAAGTAATAAAGTGCTTTCTGGATCGGCTGGACACGAAAGGAATGTGTATGTGGGCGGAGAACTCCGTAGCGTTGCAGGCTCTCAGCGTGACGGACCAGACTGCATAACGTATTGCTACTGAGGTTGCAGAAATTTTCTATGGTAACGCGGGTTAGTAGAAATTCGGTATTGACTGGTAGGGAGCTGAGTTACCATTTGATTTTGTGAGAGTCCAGTAGGAGAGGTGGGAGGGAAAGCGAAACAAGCAGCGAACGAGCAAGGATGAGCAGGGATGGCGGGGAAGAGAATATCGATGGCGAAGTGCTCGTCACTGGCATGAAGCTAGGTCTTCAGATAGATTTTATGAGAGGTGAAAGGAGAATAGTAAAATGAACGAGCGTACGGGGAGGAACGAGCGGCAGCGATGCGGAGAGGAGAAAATCGATGGCCGCTCCTCGCTGGTAGAGCTAAATCACCGCCTATTCTCCTCGCTGGTAGAGAGCTCAGTCACCACCAGCCTCCAGATAGATTTTGTGAGGGTTCTGTGGGAGAGGTGGGAGGAGAAAGGCGAACGAACAAGCAGGACGAGGAGCAGTGACGGCGGAGAAGAGAATTTGATGGCCATGCTCCGAGCCACCCAAAGAGAGAGACCAGCCAATCGTGAAGACACGCTAGGCCCGATGAGTTCAGATCCCATCTGATTCATAATACAGGCGCGAAAGGGCCTAATTTGGCTTAGAGTCATTTATATTGTATAAACAAAAACGCGGCCATTATAAATATTGTGCTGCCCGCATTTGGATATAGGTGTCCAATCTGGTGTTTCCAATCTGGTAGTACAAATGCGGGCAAAGACAAAGGGCCACTTTGGTAATTGACATCACAATTCCTGAGACCCAGGTATCCTGTGACATTGCAATGTGCCCGGTAAAAACTCCTGGCCACCATCATAATGTCTACATGGACTGGTGGACGCTCTGGTAAGAACTGAGAACCGTAGTCCCGGACGAACGTATCACCACCTCCTTCCTAACAGGGCGACCTCGCTCGCGAGCGACTCCCTGTGGGTCTCGGGACGGCTGAGGGTCGGCGGGCCAAATCGGAAAATCCCGACCGGGGGCTGCCCAGGCGCATCAAGCTTGCTCGGCACATCTGCTTGGCCCGCTGGCAGCTCTGGTGCGGCTGAGGTTGTCGCACTGGTCGCGATGTCGCGGCTGTGGTCGAGACTCCCGGTAACTAAGAGTGTCGGCTGTGGGACCAATATCCTTCTCGCGCGTGTATCCTCGACCAGTGTGCGGAATCGGGTATGGTCCCCCTCGAGAAACTTAAATACCACCCGAACGGGTGTAGGTCGCGAAGGACTCGGGGCATAGATTTCTGAAATAAACAGGGCTGCTTGGGGTCCTCTCGGCGTGTATCCAGCGACTCGTCCGTCCGGGGAGCCTTTACCATTGGCAGGAAGAGCGTGGCCGACTCCAACTGGGATAGTAAATCCCGAGCTTTTTCCCATTGAGACGATCCGTCGGCTTCTCCTCGAAGGACGATCGTGGTCCCCGAGTCGCTCACCGAGTCCGCTCAATGCCACGCCGAAACTGCGCTCGGGCGCGGATAGTCCGACTCTCTCTGTGATGGTTTAGTAATAAGTCGGCGCAATACCCGAAGCGTCTCATGTCGAATGCTTCGTTCGCCTCAAGGAGACCGAGATGGTGTTTGGAGAGAGGGGCCC